>OX578153.1:103685489-103690489 GCA_951213105.1 Amaurobius ferox | reverse complement strand
ATTGTTTGGATGACCGTTGGGGAAGTGCCACTCAATTTAAACTGGAGCACAGTGGGGGCGGTAACCACAGGGACCGTACCCTCTTTCTCTACACAAACCTCTCGGAAGGACTCACGGACCCACATATTTAACACAGGGATAGTCTAGGTAGAGTCAGGAATCGAATGCGGGTGCAAACCCCGCCCGCTAACCACTGGGCTGTCCCACACTTCGACGGATCTATATGTTTTGCGTATTCTAGAATGGTATTTCCCGACATTTCAACAATCGCGTGACCCTTTCGAGATTAAATTTCATAGGCGTACCGCCGTTGAATAGTTTCAGGGAAGTTTTAATAATACGATACTTTATCTGCATCTTGTAGACAAGTGTTGTTTTATGAATTATGGGACTTGTCCTCCTGCTCTCTACGCTCGCCAACCCCCTATATCATTTTGCGAGTCGGAAAGCTTTGCCTCCTACTCGTTGCCTCTCGCTCTAAGAAGTCACACTAAAGTTTAAATCGAAAAACTGTTCATTACAGCGTGTTTCCTTACAATTTCTTTACAAATGTACTAAATTTCATATCTTTGCTATAATTTTGTGGTGGGAGACAGAGAGGGACGCTCCCATACAGAAGAAAAATTAATTTTTACTTCAAGTGCATAAAAAGTAGAATAATTTTCATAAACGACATCAAAATAGAAAAAAGAGCCCCGTCTTGCAAAACTTCAACTATGTAGGTACATGCCAACAAAAATTCGAAGTCTTGCAAGGACGCAAACTCGCAGCTTAAATACTCTTTCTTTGAGTTTGACATTAAATAGTTCATAAACTAAGTTTTAAATCCAAAAACGGTTTATATCAGTGTATTACCCTAATATTTTTTTTTACAAATATACCATATTTCATATTTTTGTATGCTATAGATTTTGCGGTACATGATAGAGAAACTGGAGGAATGCAAAATTTGCCAAACGGTGGCGCCTTTACCGTTAGCTATTTTTTTTCAAATGTAGAGAGAAAATTTAAAACGAGAAACGGTTTATTTCAGCGTGTATCTATCTATCTCTACAAATGTAGTAAATTTTATATTTTTGTATGCTATAGTTTTTGCGACAGGAAATAGTGAAAAAATCTCAGGAACTCGAAATTTGTGAAACGGCGCCGGAGAAATTGGCTATTTTTTTTATATAGAGAGATATACAGGGTGTCCCCAAAAGAATGAAACTTGCTTTAATTCTGTACTTGTTGGAGATAAGTGGGCAATATAAATTGCAAAAATGTTTAAAGTAAGGTAGGAAATAAGACTACGTTAATGAAAGAGTCGTCCCATTCATTTTCAAAAAGTTACACTTTTTAAATTTCTATACGACTCCCTTCGACCCCCTTATTGGGTCATTCAGAAAATTTTCATTTTTAATGCAACAAGATCATTAAAAAAACTCTCATATCTGTTTCTTTAAAATCAACTGAATTATGATAAAGAAAGAACCTGACTAATCCACTTTTCCGTACCATGTGAAAGGCTGTTTCATCAGTGAAAATAGGGATAATAAACAAATTGATGATGGAAGTTGTTTAGATTAAAAATACGTTAATATGTGTCAAAATTTTTTATTGGCATGTCTCAATGTGAAAAGTAAGAATCCGTGATTGCATCGTGAGCCTACGCGGAATTCGCAAAAATGTCTCCTATATATTATCATCCAGTTTTATCTTTTTTGTGATATTTCATAAATTTATATTTCTAATTTGATATAGGGTCCCCATTCACAATGTTCAGTTTTCAATTAAATATAACTCGCTCAATTTTAAAGATACAGATATGCGTTTTTTTTTTAATGATCTTGTTGCATTAAAAATAAAAAAAATTCTGATTAACCAAATTTGTCTAAGGGGCTCGTATAAAAATTTAAAATGTGTAACTTTTTGAAAATGAATGGCAGGACTATTTCATTAACGTAGTCTTATTTCCTACCTTACTTTCAACATTTTTGCAATTTACATTGCCCACTTATCGCCAACAAGTAAAGAATTAAAGAGCTTTTCAATCTTTTTGGGACACCCTCTATATATTAAAAAAGTTGTAAAACACCTAATATGTACCTTCAGAAATAAGAATAACAAATTATATTTATGAAGCAAAGTATTGATGAATAACTCGGCGGATACACACAAGTCCGAAATCAAAAGATTAATTTTTTAACACTTTTCAACGTAGTTGAAAAGTGTTTATGACTTTATTCATTCTGTCTGTTTCGCACGGTAGACGGTTTGTGGGCCATATGGGGATGAAAATGAATAATATCATCCAATTAGTTTTGGATTGAACTCGGGTTGAAAAAGTGAAATACATTGAACCGTATGGGACCTAAATATTCAAACATTTTTTAAACGAGGTTAAAATTCACAAATTGCTTCGGAAATTTTAGAAAATATTTAAATTGTTCCATAAAATATATAAAAAAATTTCAGCAAAATATGCTCAGTAGTTTTTTAAATAAAATAAAATTTGAAATAATATTTTCCTCCCAGTGTTAAATTTGTGATTTTTAAAAATTTTGTCTAAGTTTATACTTAGTGTTGCATCCGTCCTAAAAACACTTTATTTTTGCGTATTTTCTAAGGATCTGTATTCTGCGCCAACGTAGTTACAATATTTTTGAGTTTAAATGATCATCAAACTTTGATTATTTCTACAACGAAGCCTAATTTTAATGGATGCAGAATGTAAACAAGTGATTGTAGGATGAGTTGTATAAGAATTGCTGAATTTTTCTCACGCAAAATTATTTAGCTCTGGAGTTTGGAATAAAAACGATATGAATGAAATATTCATTGATGTTATATAGAGAGCAAGACGATTTATACGTATTTCGATGACGCCATTTGAATAAAGTTCATTTTTTTTATGAAGTTTTAAGTTTTCATGTACTATAATAAATTACTGTAGTTCTCTGATAATTTAAAATATATTACTGCTGAATGTATCGCATTTTGCAGATGTTTAACTAGTTTTGTAATTAATGCTTTATGCATGATTGATCTTTCTTGTTTAATATAAATAAATAAAGATTTTAATATTTACTATGGGGGGCTGAAACTGCAAATTCCAATTAAGCAATTTTCCAAATGATAAGTACCCTTTGAATTTCTTCATGTACTCCTATTTGGGAAACAGTGCTCTAGAACAATAACACTATTTTAAGCATGGCGTTGTGCTGAAGTAAAATTTACATAAATACAGCACTATATTTACTCATAGTGTCCCTCAGTTGACTCTGTAATGGTGGGATCTGAATAGATCAAAATACATTGCATAGATACAAAAAAGTCAGTCGATTTGTAGCCACTAACACTTTTATTAAACACATAAATTACCAAACACTAATAACACACTAATAATAAATGGACACTATACACTTAACATGCCAAGCTTGACCTCGGGCCCAGCGGGATTGCTATGGTAATTGCTACTTCAAATTATCATTAATTAAAATTCAATTTGTCCAGTAAGGGAAATTTCCCAACGCTTAACTTTTACACTGACACTTAGATTTAGATTAACATATACATATACATTACATCATAATTGAAACTTGAAAAACACAATACCTCCAACACAGATGAAATGGCTTGTAATCCCACAAATCGATTAACAGTTCATAGTGAAGAGGACTTGAGCAGTTGAGAAAAACACAGATCATAAGGAGATATCGCTGAAATCTGGATTCCATCGCGGATTATCACGGATTTGGGGATCACAGTTCGCTATATTCTCCACCGTCCAATTACCGGCTGGCCTAGCTATTCCTGGAGATCCGGGAATTTCGCGCAGGCCGATGCCGGTTGGCTCGCATCCCGAATAAACTTTACGATGGCATTCTTCACACATGCCGAACCGGTGACATTTGATGCACTCAGCTGAAGGGTGTCTTATGCTGCACAGAGATCCAAGATCGGCGCTTCGCCACTGCACCGCTCATGTGGACTCGGTCGTGAGGTGAGATCAACACTGCTGTCGAGTACCGTTCTTGAAGTCCACATGGTTGTCACGGCTTGGATGTAGTTTAAAAGGTCCAAAGGGTAGCCCATACTACGCCGTTTATTTCCAGAGCTGCGTGGTCCTGCGTGGCGAAAGAGGCGAAGTCTTCTCTGCTCCGATGATGGCCACTGCCCGATGAGATCGCAAAAATCCGTCTGGTTCCGCTCTAGTTCGATTTGGCTTAGAGAGCTCGATTTGGCTTAGAGATCTCGATTTGGCTTAGAGAGCTCGATTTGGCTTAGAGATCTCGATTTGGCTTAGAGAGCTCGATTTGGCTTAGAGATCTCGATTTGGCTTAGAGAGCTCGATTTGGCTTAGAGCGCTCGATTTGGCTTAGAGCGCTCGATTTGGCTTAGAGAGCTCGATTTGGCTTAGAGAGCTCGATTTGGCTTAGAGATCTCGATTTGGCTTAGAGAGCTCGATTTGGCTTAGAGATCTCGATTTGGCTTAGAGCGCTCGATTTGGCTTAGAGAGCTCGATTTGGCTTAGAGATCTCGATTTGGCTTAGAGATCTCGATTTGGCTTAGAGAGCTCGATTTGGCTTAGAGAGCTCGATTTGGCTTAGAGAGCTCGATTTGGCTTAGAGATCTCGATTTGGCTTAGAGCGGCCATAAAACTTCATTTGTTAAATGGCCGCGGTTGGAGATCTTTTCTAACGAGATCAGAATGGAGACTAATTTTTATATTTTGAAACTGGGTCTCTTCACATTTTGAAGAGGGAGGCGCAAAATAGGGGTGGAAAGTTTTCTTGTCCGCTCATTTGTTCCATTACTTATGTGTAAGGAATGGGTGGTTCTATATTCAGACCAAATTATTGGATTGCGGTGTGACGCTCATTTTCTATGCATTCCAATAGAAATCGATGACCGGAGGGATTCCCACAGCCGGAAGGTCTCAACCGAGCCTCGGAGTCAGTTAACACGTGACAGGCTATAAATTTCAAGAGATTTGTAGTTTCAATTTGACATTTGTT
>OX578153.1:103530489-103682989 GCA_951213105.1 Amaurobius ferox | reverse complement strand
GTTGTTCTTTTCCCAATCGTAACAAAATCTAATCAGCACCAGATCATTCAACAAGTAATTTATCTACCAAATTTTGTGAAATTTGGCCAATTAGTATTTTAGCTAGAATGAATACATGAAATTTTTACGAGCCATTTCGCACAACAAGGCGGGTTCTGTTTTTAAGAATCCTACCAAAAACTAATCAGCACTATGGTCTCATCCAAGTGCGAAACATACCAAATTTTATGAAATTCGGTCCATTAGTTTTTTAGTTAGAGTGGATACATACATTGCACAGACACACAGACACACACAGACCTCCGCTAAAAATAGTTTTTTTGTATTCTAGAGGTCTCGAAACGTATAGATCCGTCGAAAACTCGAGTTGTGATTTTCGGCATGATTCCAATACTTTCCCTATACATTACCATGTATTGGAGGGAAAGTAAAAATCTGATGTGGGCAGCACATGACTTTCCCTGCAGACTCAAATTCATATGTTCTTAATTTTTTAATAATTCATTATATGAGTTTAATTGAACCAAATAACGCTAAATTTACATTTTTAATTCAATTTTTGTTTTTATTTGGTAATTGGACATTTTTCCAAAAGCGGCATAACTAAATGCGAAAAATCTCAAACATCTCGAGAACGGTTAGTCCTAGAGTAATAGAGTTGTTTTTATTCTTTTACTCATCAAATATTACGTATAAAGCAAGCACGTAATCCATATATTTGAATATACGTAGCTTTTTTTTAGATTATGACGATTTTTGAGCGCCATTTCGTAAAAAAAGACGGGTTGTTCTTTTCCAAATACTACCAAAATCTAATCAGCACCACAGTATCCTACAAGTAACTTATCTACCAAATTTTGTGAAATTTGGTCAATTAGTATTTTAGCTAGAGTGGATAGATGAAACATTTACTCATTTCACAAAAAAAGACGAGTTCTCTTTTTATGAATCGTACCAAAAACTAATCAGCACCAGGGTCATACTCAAGTGACTTAACTACCAAATTTTATGAAATTCGTTCCATAAGTTTTTGGGTTAGAGTGGGTACATACATTGCACAGACAGACAGACACAAACACAGACGTCGCGCTAAAAATAGTTTTTTCGTATTTAAGAGGTCTCGAAACGTGTAGATCCGTCGAAAACTCGAGTTGCGATTTTCGACATGATTCCAATACTTTCCCTATACATTACCATATATTGCAGGGAAAGTAAAAATAGTCCGAGGAGTAAATAACTATGCACACTTTATAGTAAATGTCGAATGAATAACGAAAAGAATGATAAAGAAACTTGAAGGATGGATAAGGAAAGGCAACATTTATACATATGTGAGTACATTTTCTCCACTAAATACCCGCAAAAATATGGAGGGTTCAAGGAACGGGTTTAAAACGTGTCTCGAACCCAACAAGTTGGCGCCTATGGTATTGTATAGGGAAATCTTTGGAATCGAAGTTGAAAATCGGGTTTCGAGTTTTCGACGGATGTACACGTTGTGGGACCTTTAGAACACGAAAAACCTATTTTTAACGTGGCAGCTGTGTGTGAACTGGCGACGCTAAGGGGTGATTTTGAAGGTCAATACCACCATGTACCCAAGCACCCATTGAAGTTCGTAGACATGATATTTGGAAAAACAGAAAACCAGATATTTTGTTACCGATTCCCCCTCTGCCCCAATTTTCTTTTTCATGACATTACTATGTGTGCACTTTATATCCGTACTTTATTTCAAAAACTGTCCGACGAAATTCCTCAAAATTCCCTCTCCATACAATACTAGGAGAAAACTAAAAAAAAATCTGATGGGAACAGCACATGACTTTCCCCGCAGACTCATATTCATGTTCTCTTTATTTCTTCAATAATTCATTGTCTTTAATTGCACACAATAACAGCTAATATCATTTAAAGAGACATTGAATTTGCACTTTTAATCCAATTTTCGTTTTTATTTGGTAACTGGATTTATTGTCAACAATGGCGTAGGGAAAATGCGAAAAAACTAAAATATTTCCAGAGCCTACGCATTTCTTTTATTTTTAGATTTAACGATTTCTGTGGGCCATTTCGCATAAAAAAATGCAGGTTCTTTTGTTCCGAATCGTAACAAAACCTAATCAGCCCTAGGTCAACCTACACGTGGTTTATCTACCAAATTTTGTGAAATTTGTTATATTAGTTTTCACCTAGAGTGGATAAAGACAATTTTTGACATAATCATTTCACAAAAGAAGGCAGGTTCTTTTAACCCGAATCGTACCAAAATGTAACCAGCACCAGGGTCACCCACAAGGGACTTATCAAATTTTATGAAATTCGGTCAATTAGTTTTTTAGTTAAAGTGGATACAAAATCTGCACAGACAAACAGGCACACACATACGTCACGCTAAAAAGAGTCTTTTCGTGTTCTAGAGGTTCCAAAACGTGGAGATCCGTCGAAAACACTGGATGGGATTTTTGGCACGATTCCAATTCTTTCCCCATACATTACCATGTTTTGCAGGGAAAGTAAAAGGTAGGAATTTTCGCAACTGAATTTAATTACATTTTATATCAAAAGATTAAAACTTTAAATTCAAATGAAGCCCCAGTTGAAAAAAAATATATATTTATTGCATTTTTGAAACAATTGTGAGTTGGGAGGGGTGGGGGGGGGGAGGAGGAAAGTCTCTATGATATATCTATAAAATACTAAAATATTTTTATAATAATTTAAACAAAATTTTCCGGTGGATAACAGCTATTATGAAACAAAACTCTGTAGATGTTAGAGACACTGTAGTAAAAGCTCGCTTTTTTCAAAATGTGCTAGTAGAATTTAATATCGAATTGTTGAAAGGGAGTGAGATTGATAATTTCAATAGGAAAACGTGCAGGATTGTCCAAATGTCTGCCCCGAATGCTGAAAATTAATTTAAAAACTTTTCTTTATAGAGACATATGGCTTTAATGTTGGAAAGTTAAATTTATAAAGTTTTTTCACACTATACATCGGACTGCGATATGGAATAGTTTGGTTGCAGGAAGCTTTACTTTTATTCAATTTCTCGTCAAATTCGTTTTTGTTATATTGTTACTACGAAATTGTTATTTTCGAAGTGGATTTCTTATCGCCATTAAGCAACTTTTTCAAACAATAAAGCGGCGTGGGAGTGTTTGCACATATGCGATTTTGTCGACTGTTTTAGTTACAAACTTGGCAAAATGGGAAAAATAGAATGATTTTTGAAAGTTTCAGGAAATGATAGAAAATAACATGGAAAAATAGTTACTTGGAATATCTTGAAATTTGTAGAGGCCTCGTTTGTCTCTTTATCCTCTTTAGATGCCATTGTAGAGGATTTAACTTAGATCTGTCACAAGGAACTTAACTCTAACCTAAATTAACTTGATATCCAGGGCTTTTCGGCCCAAGACAATAACACACGAATGCACTGATTTAATCAAATTATATTTATTGTGCACTTCACATAATTACAGCAGCTGACTGTTTAAAGAAACTGGCCACATGGTCATAACTTGTATTGCACACGAATATAATGTGACACTATTATATAATATAATACACCTCATGAGCGTGGTGATAAATCCTACATAATGGACGAGTTACAATGCTCTGATACTTACCCAAAATGCTTTTCTTTTGCTTCACACAGTATTGCGGCCATCACAGGATACTAGACCCTTTTAGTCAAGTGGTATCCAAGAGGATTTCATTGAAACATACTGCCATCCAATTCTCGCATTCAGCCAATTCTATCCTCTTGAATTCTCAATTGAATCCTTTCAATCCATCGAATCAATTTCTTGTCAGGAATCTCCTTTCATACTCGCGATCCGAAACTTTATCCTGTTCTACATCAGGAACGCAGACCATGTTACTCAGCTCGGTGATTGGTCTATCTGACCGAATCAGTCAGAATTGTTAGTTTAAAGGAAACGCAAATTGTAATGGAAACTGAGGGACATAATAATTGAAAGATTATTTAGAACTCACCAATTGCGAAACGAATTTTAGTCTGTTGTTTTGGTCAGTTCTGTCAGATATACGGCTAGAGGAATGTTTGTATAAATTATACATTAAAAAACAAATATTTAAACGCACATGCAAAATCCAAATCTGAATAAAATCGCATAAAGTGTTTAATTAAAAATTATAGAATATTTGATAAACACGTCGCATAAAGTGTTTAAAAATATTACGAACATTAATTTTCGGGAAATTAATTATTAAAAATCTTATTTGCTTTTTCATATATGGTATTTTATTGCAGACTCTTCTGCAGTTCCAGCCCCCCTCCCCCCCTCAACTTGACGGAGTTTCGCTGTATGGTTATTTCATCAAAAATAAAAGATAAGCTCAAAATCTGCTGTAATAAAAACTCAATGATATAAAAACTTCGTAAATGCAGCATACACATAAATATATATAGATTAACCGTTTACGAAGGTAGATAACTAGAAGCGCAATCTCACTTATTCATGTAAGTTCGAGAACTGCAGCAGAATGGCACAAGTGGCTGAAGGTAGGAGAGAAGTTTCCGTCTCCGCTGGGAGAAATGAGAAGGAAAAAACAAATGATACAGGAAAACAAGAGGTTGTATATTGCTAATTAGTGGTAACCATTACGCAAGAAAGTAAAAATAACAGATAATTAAGATTTAAATGGAAAAAAAGAAGGCAGTAAGATAACAGATAGTAGAGCGAATTGAAACAACTGAGTAGTCAGAAAACCTATTAATACCGCAAAGTAAGAACATGATACGTTTAAACCAACTGTGAAAAATACGATCAAGGAAAATAAGTAGAAAATAATTGAAAACGATGGCATTATAATTAAAAAAACAAAACAAAAAAATGAAGTTCAAATATGAAGGAGCCTAAAATTGTTCCTTTATATTTAAATTTCATTTTTTACTGTTTGTAGCAAGAACAGCTACAGAAATAATATTGGAATAATTAAATAAAACTAGATGTAATGTTAGAATAACTACACAGACAGATAAAATAAAATTTCGAAATCAGTTTTTAATTCACTTTTTTCTCAAATGTAGTTCAACCGAACTGGTGGCAATTGTTAATTACATGACAGAAATAAATACGTTAAGAAGCATATTAATATCCGGTTTTCCGTTTTAATTCAAGATGAGTAAAATCCAAAAAAAGTATTTAAATCCATTTCGAATATCCGATTTTTCTCAAAATATTTCTTGACATATTTGAAAAAGAAAATGTTGGCTTTCGGGTATTACCGTATTTGTTTGATGTAATAGAATTATACGCAAAGTCAAACTTTATGACTACTTAAATCGCCTTTTTGTTCAGTTTGTACGCTATATTAAATAAAATTTATGGAATGTCACTTTATTTACAGAAATGTTTTTTATTACCCGCTTCATCTTATTTAGTAAATGCATCTAGCGTTTGACTTGTAATGTATGTTACATTAATTACTGAGCAAGGTATTTTTTTAGCTGGAAAAAGAGTTTTTATATAAATGAAACATAAAATTGATACGTTAAGCATATAACTTCCCCTGTAATACTCCATTTTGCTATTACTATTCATTGGTACGGTGATTTGCTTTTAATTCAACGTGAATATCACAATATACATTATTGTTTAGCATGTTGTCTTTCCAAGACCCTCTATAAGTCCCCATGATCACCCAGAAGACTGAATATTTTAACACTTTTAGCATCGACAATCGGACAGAATCTAATGTACTCTTGACCCGACCCTCTGAGGCGAAGATATGGGTTTCTTTTTTAAGTCAATTCAGACACTCCAACTTCTTTCCGGTGTTTTAAAGTGTAGAATATACATTTACAATATAGACCACCTGACCGAATACAACGAAGCCATAATTTTGATTTTCTTTTCAGAATGGGCAAAATCAACAATCGGACGGAATTTAACGTAGTTGTATTTTTGGTCTTGCGATTCATTTAATAAAATATCGCCAACTTGACGATATTTCGCTCCAGATGCAGGAAAACATCGTCAAAACTGCAAATATGACATTAAACTATAAAAAATGATCCAAAACTGGAGAATAAATTATTCAAATATTTTAATATATGGACTAAATTGTTTATTGCAGATGCTATCAATATTAATAATTGTCAATTTAAATTTGCGCGAAATATAAGTTAATCCGATATTTCAAGAAATAGTTTACATATTGTCAGCCAAAATATGCCCAATGTATAATAATTCAACATTAAAAATACAACGCCACGAATTTTATACATTATTTTACTTTCCCTACAATAAATTGTAATATATAGGGAAAGTGTTGGAATTATGTCGAAAATCGCAACTCGAGTTTTTGACGGATCTACACGTTTTGGGACCTGTAGAATACATAAACTATTTTTAGCGTGAGGTCTGTGTGTGTGTCTGTGTAACGTATGTATTTACTCTATCTCAAAAACTAATGGACCAAATTTCATAAAATTTTATGGGTAAGTCAATTGTTGGTGACCCTGGTGTTGATTAGATTTTGATTCTATTCGGAATAAAAGAGCGTGCCTTTTTTTCAAAATGACCCACAAATATCGTATGTATCCACACTATCTGAAAAAGTAACTGACCAAATTTCCCAAAATTTGGGAAATAAGTCGCTTGTGAGTTAACCTGGTGCTAATTAAATTTTGGTGCGATTCGAAAATAAAATGACCTGCCTTTTTTGTGAAATGGCTCTCAAAAATCGTCAAAATCTAAAATAAAGGATTACGTATGCTCAAACTGATCAATTAAATGAGTGTTTCATACTTAATTTTTGACAATGGAAGAACAAGATCAACCCCATTACTCTAGGACTAGAGCTATTTAATTTTTTTCATGCTTTTGCTACGCCGGTGTTAAAATACGCCCAGTTACCAAATGAAAACGAAAAATAATATGAAAGTGCAAATTTCGTGTCATTTCAAATAATTATACGTGTTACTTTGTGCAATTAAGGTCAATTCAATTAACTGTTAAAGAAATAAAGAGAAAGTGAATTTGAGTCTGTAGGGAAAATCATGTGTTACCACATCAGATTTTCTTTTCCTTTATATTTGAAATAGATTCTCCAGCTTTTCATATTCTCAACAGTTCTAAACACATAGCATAAAAAATGTTTTTATATATGGCTCCTGGCTCTTCTGTTTGTAAAGAAAAAATTGTTGAAGGAATCTTTTATTTGTTACAAACTTTTTGTAAAATCAAAATACTACAAACAATGATGTTTCGAGTTTGGGTGTTTTTTCAGTTTTTTAACTTGTCTTCCAACTGTGCGAGCATAAAATTCACAGGCAAATAAATTCTTGTTTCTTTTAATTATGCCAAAAGTTCTTTAACAAGTTACATCTTTTATGTTTCACTGAACGTTTTTTTTTTTAAATAAAATTCTTTCTAAAAAGCGTCGAACATTTCATACACGCTTGCGACGCAAGTTATTCATTATTGCAGAAACGTTCTATTCTTTTTTTCTTTAATGTTCTTGAAGATTTAAGCATGAAAATTCGTAGTTTCGATTCCTATCAGAGATAAATTTAATTTTGCAACGTTGTTTATTTATATCAGTTGCATGTAGTACAAAGATGGATTATTAATTTTCCGAATATTTACGAGAATTTCAAAACGAAAATTTTCAAAGAAATACTTTCTATTTGAAATGTATAATCGAACGGAAAAAATACTCAGTTGCAGACGCTTCAGTTAGCTTACCCATTCATTCATATTCCATATTAAACTGAAAATTAAAACTTAAAGAAATAGTAAAAAATATCTCATGTGGGCAGCACATGACTTTCCTTATATAATGCAACGAATTTACTACTTTTACAGTAAAAAAAATTGATTATTTTTATAATAGATATTTATATTCCTTTCAAGATATTGAATTTTAGTCAATGAGTCGTCATTTTCATTGATTTAACATCATTTTTATCCATTTGGCGAGTTTTTCGTTAATTTAGCAACATTTAAAAAAGTTGCCAAGTTGGCGACATTCCACCAAATTTGTCGCCGACATTTCGCCAAGCGTTATGGACGGAGAAATAAGTTATTCTTACAGCAGATAAATGACTATTGGCTTTCAAATACAAAAGTATTAATCAAAGTAACTTCTTTCATGAATGGAACGAGCTAGATCCACGAGAATGATGTCATCCAATTTATCGCATGGTATTACATATGAAAAGTGACCATGTTTCTCAATAGGAAATATTCTTTTAATATTTTATATGATTTTTTGATAAGTATTGGAATCATGTCGAAAATGGCAACTCGAGTTTTCGACGGATCTACACGTTTCAAGACCTCTAGAATACGAAAAAACCATTTTTAGCGTGACGTCTGTGTGTGTGTCTGTGTGTCTGTCTGTCTGTCTGTGTGTCTGTCTGTCTGTGCAGATTTTGTATCCTCTCTAACTAAAAAACTAATACACCGAATTTCACAAAATTTTGTAGGTAAGTCACTTGTGGGTGGGGCTGGTACTGATTAGTTTTGGGTATGATTCGGGATAAAAGAACCCGCATTTTTTTGCGAAATGGCCCGAAAAATCTTGTATCCACTCTAACTAAAAAACTAATGGACCGAATTTCACAAAATTCGGTGGATAAGTCACTTGTGGGTTACCCTGGTGCAGATTAGATTTTGGAACGATTAAAAAAAAAAAATAACCTGCCTTTTTTTGCAAAATGGCCCGCAAAAATCGTCAAAATCTAAACTAAAGAACTAGGTATACTCAGATATATCCATTAAATGCCCGTTTAATACGTAATTTTTAATGACGAAAAGAATAAGACCAACCCCATTACACTAGGACTAGCCGTTCTCGAGATATTTTAGTTTTTCGTACTTTCCCTACGCCACCTTTGAAAATAAGCCCGGTTACCGAATGAGAACAAAAATTGAATAAAAGTGAAATAAATTTAATTAAAATAAAAAGAACGTTAATATATGTCTGCAGGGAAAATCATGTGCTGCTCACATCAGATTTTTTACTTTCCCTGCATTACATGGTAATGTATAGGGAAAGTATTGGAATCATGCCGAAAATCGCAACTCGAGTTTTCGACGGATCTGCACGTTTCGAGACCTCTAGAATACGAAAAAACTATTTTTAGCGTGACGTCTGTGTGTGTGTCTGTCTGTCTGTGTGTCTGTGCAGATTTTGTATCCACTCTAACTAAAAAAGTAATTGACCGAATTTCATAAAATTTGGTGGGTAAGATCCTTGGGTGTGACCCTGGTGCTGATTCGTAAATTTGGTAGGTTGGTCACTTTTGGGCGAATCTGGTGCTGATTAGTTTTGGGTACGATTCGAGATAAAAGAACCCGTCTCTTTTTGTGAAATGGCCCGCAAATGTTTGGATCCACTCTAGCTGAAAAACTAATGGACCGAATTCCAAAAAATTCAGTAGGTGAGTCACTTGTGGGACACTCTGGTGTTGATTAGATTTTGGTATGATTTGGAAAAAAATAACCTGCCTTTTTTTGCAAAATGGCCCGCAAAAATCGCCTAAACCTGAAATAAAAAACTACGTATGCTCAAATATATCCCTAAAATGCTTGTTTAATACGTAATTTTTAACGAAGAAAAGAATAAGACCAACGCCATTACACTAGGACTAGCCGTTTTCGAGATATTTTAGTTTTTTCGTATTTTCTCTACGCCACCTTTGAAAAGAAGTCCAGTTAACAAATGAGAACGAACATTCAATTAAAAGTGAATAAAATGTAATAAAAATAAAGAGAACGTGAATATAAGTCTGCAGCGAAAGTCATGTGCTGCCCACATCAGATTTTTACTTTCCCTGCAATACATGGTAATGTATAGGGAAAGTATTGGAATCATATCGAAAATCACAACTCGAATTTTCGACGGATCTACACGTTTCGAGACTTCTAGAATACGAAAAAAATCATTTTTAACGTGACGTCTGTGTGTGTGTGTGTCTGTGTGTCTGTCTGTGCAAATATTGTATCCACTCTAACTAAAAAACTAATCGACCGAATTTCACAAAATTTAGTAGATAAGTCACTTGTGGGCGAGTCTGGTGCTGATTAGTTTTGGGTACGATTCGGGATAAAAGAACCCGCCTTTTTTGCAAAATGGCCCGCAAAAGTTTGTATCCACTCTAGCTGAAAAATTATTGGACCGAATTTCACAAAATTCGGTAGATGCATCACTTATGGGTCATGCTGGTGCTGATTAGATTTTGGTACGATTCGGAAAAAAATAACCTGCCTATTTTTGCAAAATGGCTCGCCAAAATTGGCAAAATTTAAACTAAAAAGCTACGTATGCTCAAATATATCCATTAAATGCTTGTTTAATACGTAATGTTTAACAAAGAAAAGAATAAGATCAACCCCATTACAGTAGGACTAGCCGTTCACGAGATATATTAGTTTTTTTCGTATTTTCACCACGCCACCTTTGAAAATAATTCCAGTTATCAAATGAGAATGAAAATTGAATTACAAGGAATTAAATTTAATTAAAATAAGAAGAACGTGGATATAAGTCTGCGGGGAAAGTCATGTGCTGCCTACATCAGATTTTTTTACTTGGTTTGAGTACTTACTCAGTTAATGATTATCAGTACACAAAATGTGTAAGTTTCCTCTATAGTGTTTCTTTCAGGCATACCTTCGGGAGGACGAAGCCCCCCCCCCTCCCTCGGAGATGAGCACTCGCTTTCGGAGACATTCTATGTTAGTTTCAATTTATAGGACATTCCATGTTAGTTTCTATTTATGTGACACAGCATATAGATATATTTATATAGGGCAAATAAAAAACTTGTCCCGCCCTAAAATTTTATTTGCCCCCCTCGCCTCCGGTTCCAAAATCCTGAAACACTGGTTCCCATCATCACCGATATTAACATAGAATAAATAAAGTGTTATTTCAGTTTTCATAGTAGCGGCTGTAATCATCAATCAGATCGTCAATTCTGTCATACATCAATGTATCGCAAATGAAAATTGTATTAGGGAAAGCTTATTACTGATACGCCTATAGTATTTTGCACACCACACTTTTTAACACCCTCGTGTTAGATGCAGTGGGGCACTATGCTTGACGTAGCGATATTTGATGATCAATATGCATTGAGGCCACTAATCAAATTTTCAGCAAACGTTTTGCTGCCACTCGGCATTTAATATGCTGACTGTGCACATTTGCTTCTCATTTTTGTTTAAGTACGAAAGCGTGCTCATCGTGATGCCACAGCATTATATTTTTCTTTTACTCTTTTTGACGTCAGAAATTGCCTTTAAAATAAGCATTTATTGAATATCTTTAACCTTTTGATTACGGATGGGACAGCGTCCATTCCAAACGAAGAACCTCCCAAAAAGACAGGTATTTGACACACCTTATCCCAAACAGTTCGATTCCCTTTTACAGGCAGTGGTGTCCATGAATGCCAATGTCCCACCAGTGGGACAATGTCCTACCCGGAGACCCGCACCAATGTCCCACCCGTGAACCCGTACAAAGGATGTACGCTGTCCCACCGGTAAGCAAAAGGTTAAGCATATTTAGTTTTTTATTTCAGATTTTGTCGACTTTTACGGGACGTTTCGCGAAAAGAGGCTTTTTTTTTCGAATCATACCAAAACCTAATTAGCATAAGAGTAATTTATAAGTTACTTATCTATCAAAATTTGAAATTTTGCTGAATAGTTTTAAGTTAGAATGGATACATACATTATACAGACACACCCACGCAGATAGACGTCTCAGCATAATTTGGGATTAGTATTGATCTAGGGTGTCCCGATATGTGTAAATTCGTAGAATATTCGAGTTCCGATTTTCGACACGATTCATACTTTCCTATGCATTACCATGTATTGCAGTGAAAGCAAAAGGAGGGTTTTGTCCGCCAGAGAGTGTTTGACACGTGACTTCGTTGCTATTCATGAAAAATAAAATTGGAAAGAAAAATCAGGGAATTACCCGTCATTGGCAAAATAAATATTTGATAATGAAAGTAATTCTCTGTTTTTCTTTAATTAAAATATTTCTAGATGGAACGCCATACTTCTAAGATCGCGTCTGTAACTACCTGATAACAGAAACATTTCATGCTCTGACTGAGATGGATTTTCTTTCAATTTATCTATTTATCCTGAATAAAGAGGATGTGTTTCTGCTTCTGTAAATGGTTAATACCTGTTATCTTTTAATTATGGTACGAACGAAGTTTTATTTTTAAACTAGAAAATGTACCCGAGGTTATCCGGGAAGCAGAGATTAAATAAATTCATTCCTTCAACATGTTAAAAATCGTAGTCACACGACCGTGTCCGTTAAGCGGGTGTAATATTGCCTGAAAAGCCTATAACACGACTGAGCCCGTTGCGCGGTCGCTTAATGTGCCCTGGTTCCAGCGTTGGGCACATCGACCGCTACACCCTAATACGACTGCCTATTTTGCCCTAAATATGTATTCCGTCTTCTGCTTGGGCGTAATACACCCTAAATAAGCTTTTAAGATAGGCACTCAAGAAGATTTTTTGATACGCCTTTCGTCCCCTGTGCTTGCGTAATACGTACAATAAGCTTTAATGATACACACTAAATAAGCTTCTTTGATGCACCTGAAATCAGCGCGCGCTGTTCATGCAAATAAAAAGCGTTAAACTTGTTTAAAATCAACAGTACGTTTTCTAAATGAAAATATTCGTATATCAAAAAAATCCCTGGGTACTTCTGTTTTGAATATCAGTGTGCAATGAATGATAAATATAATTTAATGATCAGAAATTTTTAACCCCTGATTGGATTGTCCTTTTATTACTTTCCCTGCGATATATAGTAATGTATAAGGAAAGTATTGAAATCATGTCGCAACTCGAGTTTTAGATGGATCTACACGTTTCGGGACCTCTAGAACACGAAAAAGCTATTTTTAGCTTGACGTCTGTGTGTGTGTGTGTGTGCAGATTGTGTATCCACTCTGACTGAAAAACTAATTGACCGAATTTCATAAAATGTGGCAAGTAAGTCTCTTGTGGTGCTGATTAGATTTGGTACGCCTCGGGATAAAAGGACCTGCCATTTTTTGCAAAACGGCCCGCAAAAATTGACTGTAACCACTCTAGCTGAAAAACTAATAGATCAAATTTCATAAAATTTGGTAGATAAATCACTTGTAAGTTAACCTGGTGTTGATTAGATTTTGGTACGATTCGGTAAAAAAGAACCTGCCTTTTTTTGCGAAATGGCCCGCAAAAATCATTAAACATAAAAACAAAAGGCTACGTATGTCAAAATATATCAATTAAATGTTTATTTTATATGTAATTTTTAACGACGAAATGAATAAGATAAACCCCATTACTCTAGGACTAGGCGTTCACGATATATTTTAGTTTTTTTCGTATTTTCGCTACGCCAACTTTGAAAATAAGACCATTTACCAAACGAAAACTGAATTAAAAGTGCAAATTCAGTGTAATTTAAAATAATTATGTTTGCTGTTTTGTGCAATTAAACTTAATTTAATGAATTATTGAAGAAATAAAGAGAAATTTGATTATGAGTCTGCAGAGAAAGTCATGTGCTGTCCACATCATATTTTTCTTATTAGGAGCAGAAATAAAGATAAATTTGATTATGAGCCTGCAGAGAAAGTCATGTGCTGTCCACATCATATTTTTCTTATTAGGAGCAGAAATAAAGAGATCATATATCGCCCTTGAGCAGGCATGATCCAGTTGGCCATGAGATAAGCAGCCGCTGTTTAGGTCCATTCCCACCGTGTTGAATGCCTTCCCTTGCTTATAAAGCCTCCATAATTTCAGAGATAGAGGCAATAACAACGACCGGGCCATGTTATCGGATTTTGACCTGCGTTCATTGTAGAGTTGTTCAAATTGCGTTTATTGTAGAGTGGCTCAAATTGAGTTTATAGTAGGTCAAGTTACTTTTGCGAATTCAATAACGATTGGGTCCGTTTTGTTTGTAGACTTCTGTAATGGCTGGGTGACGTTCAAATTGGTGAAACAGTCAAAAGGACATACAGATAGACAGATAAAAGGACAGTTGTATGTCTAAGTTTGAAGTAGAACCAAGCTAAGACTAAGAAAGCTACTCTCATTTCATATAATAGTAGCCACGGACCGGTTTGCGCTTATTATCTGTGCACATCAGCATGGAATAACCGTAAACTGCAATGGCAGCAAGACAACTTGCTATTTGCCGCAATTTGGCGGACTTTGAGAATTATCTTTGTGTATGCCGCGTTAAATTGTGAACAAATTTTATGTCAGATACGTGGAAGGACTTAAATTGTTAGTTCCCATCGAAGTTCGCAAAATTGCGGCAAACAGTAAGTTTGCCGGAACTATGCTAATTGTTAAATTATGCTGATTGTCAAATTCGCATAATAAGTGCGAAACTGGTCCATGGATACTCTTATCTGCAATGGGAGTGTTTTCCTCATTTTTGGTGGGATTTTCTAATTTCATACTGAGACTACTTATCGAAATTTCTTGAAAGCAAGTCGGTACAGTTGTTCTTCTGTGATAATGAGACAAAAATACAGGCATTAAGAGGCGGGAAGGCCCAGTAGTTAAGGCACGAAGATTGCACTCGGAGGACCCGAATTCGATTCCCGACTTTGCCCTAACTGTCCCCCCAGTTCACGCACAGTATGGACATGTTAATTCTGTTGATCTGAAAGTCCTTCCGAGAGGTTGGTGGTAGGGGGAGGAGTGTACAGTCTCTGTGGATGCCGCCCCCACTGGGTTCCAGTCTAAATTGGGTGGCACTGTTCCGGCTGTCCAAACAGATACCTTACACCTTCTGGTAGGTCAGACGATTTGGGTTGAAAGAAAGAAATAAAGATGGATTTTTAATTTTATTTATATAGATGAATTATATTGCGGGAAAATGGTTCTGAAAATGTATAAACATCCTCTGTATGTTGCTCTGAAGATTTTTGTTTTTATAAAGTTAAGAAAACAACAACCCAGAACTCACATTTCATTCAAGTTTGCGGCTCAAACTTTAAAGTTTTCTTTCTTTTTTTCAATATTGCGAAAACAGTTCCATTTTCTCATTCAATTGGAATTTCTGTGCTTGGGAATTCGTAGTTTTGTTTCTTTTACTATAGGGTTAAATTGGATTTTGCGATGACATTCGTCTTTGAATTGTATTTCCTACAAAGGGTTGGATTTTAGGTGTTATGACATTGTCTACAATAACAAAAATTATTTGTAAGAAAATTTGTTGTGTCCAACACATGATTTTAACCACAGATCAATTTCACCAAAATTCGATTTTATAAGGTAATAAAAACACAAATTTGAGCTTCATTGATATTATTCTAAAAAGTCAAAAATTGGAACACGAGATTTTGCCAAACTTGCACTTTTTGGTGTACCTAATATACGAATACACTGTTTTCAGCGTGTCGCCAGTGTGTTGTTGTTGTTGAGACCCAGACCGTCCGACCTACCAGAAAGGTGTAAGGTAACCGTTTGGACGACCGGGAAGTGCCACCCAATTTAGGCCGGAACTCAGTGGGGGAGGCATCCACAGGGATCGTACCCTCCTTCCCCTACCACCAACCTCTCGGAAGGACTTACGGACCCACATATTTAACGTGATCGTACTCCGCATGAACACGGCGGCAGTTGTGGCAGCGTGCAAATCCAGCGCGCAAACCACCGGGCTACCGCGTCCGAAATGTGCCTACAGCACGCGGTGTTCGTGTCGCCAGTGTGTTGTTGTTGAGACCCAGACTGTCCGACCTACCAGAAAGGTGTAAGGTAACTGGTTGGACGGCAGGGAAGTGCCACCCAATTTAGACCGGAACCCAGTGGGGGAGGCATCCACAGGGACCGTACCCTCCTTCCCCTACCACCAACCTCTCGGAAGGACGTGTCGCCAGTGTGTGTGTTTGTCCAATGTATGTGTTCATTGTAGTTCAAAATCTATTTGGCAAAACTTTAAAGTATTGGTAGTTAAGTTACTTATGGTTACGATTTGATTTCACCAAAGGCAACGATCGCAAGATCAAGTTGTCAATAGCAAAAAAGAGCTTAAGATTGACCAGCCAATAGGATGAAAGAACGTAAGATCGACCAGCCAATAGGAAGAACGAGCGTGCAAGAGAAAGATGGATGCTTTTAATTTCCAGAGAACTCTCTCGCGCGCGTTGTCTTCCTATTGCCTTGTCGATTTCATCTTAACGTTCGTTGCCTTCATTGAAAACACAGCGATACTCTGGTGCTGATTGAATTTTGGAACGATATGGGAAAATACAACCGTCTTTTGAGCGTTTTTGGGCCGTATCGAAAACAAATCTGAAATATAAGACTTCTTCTTCGACTCAAATCATTCGACCTATCCGAAGGTGTAGGGAATCTGTTTGGACGTCTGAGAAGTGTCATCCAATTTAGACCGAAACCCCAGTGTGGTAGGCATCCACAGGGACCGTACCCTCCTTCCCCTACCACCAATCTCTTGGAAGGTCTTACGGACCCACATGTTTAACGTGATTGTACTCTGGGTGAACATGGGAGCAGTTTGTACAGAGCCGGCAATCAAATTCGCGGCGGTACAATCCCAGCGTGCTAGCCACTGGGTTGTCGCACTCCCTAAATAAAAGACTAAATATGATAAAGTATTAATAAAATTTGAAATGTTAGGAAGCTGATGATGGTTTAAAATGTCATAAGCCGCTAAAAGATAAGGTCGCCATGTACAGCCAATGCTTCGACTGGGAGTCAAAATGGCCGCTGTAGTGCCAGCATGTATATTTAGGAGCCTTAACTATACTCAAGTGCTAAAAGTAAGTCATCGAATACCTCTCTAATATCGTGTTTGCCTTCTTTAGCTCGGCAAAGTGCAGCAACTCGAAGTAACATGGACTTAACTAGTCTGCGGAAGTCTCCCGGAGAAATGTTCAGCCATGTTGTCTCGATAGCAGCCCATAATTGCGTAGTTGTGGTAGGCTCTGGAATTGGGGCACGGATGTCTTTTTCGATCACATCCCATATAGGTTCCAAGGGGGTTCATGTCTGGTGATCTAGGTGGCTAAATCATGTGCTGGTATTGTCCAGAATGCTCCTCAAACCAATCGCGAGCAATATGGGTCAAGTACACGGATCATTATCATCCTGGAACATCCCATTGTTATTGGGGTACGTGAACATAAACGGCTGCAAATGGTCACCAAGCAGTCCATAAACGATTGCAAATGGTCACCAAGCAGATGAACATAGTGATTTCCTGTCAATGACCGGTTCAATTTGACCAGAGGATACAATCCATGCCAAGCAAACACTCCCCACATCATTATGGAACCACTACCAGCTTGCACATCGCCTTGTTGACAAGTTGGATCTACAGCCTCATGGAGTTTACGCCACACCAGAACGCGATCACAAGGCTCGTACCAACTGGAAACGTGATTCATCGGACCCTGCTACTTTCTTCCAGTCATCTGGGGTCCATTGCTTGTGTTCGCGAGCCCATGTGAGCCGCTGAAGCCGATGATGTGTTTATCGTTCGAAATTTATTTGGCCTACTCACAACTTCAAATAAAAGTATTTAGAAACAAGAATTCTAAAATTTTTAAATGGCATAAAATTTTCTCATTTATTTGTTCTTATATATATATAGCTTATGTATTTAACTTCGCTCTAAGGAAACATTTAGTTTCAGTTTTAATTTCTTAAACATATTTTAGGTCGCATATTTCATATTTTTGTTCTTTTTGCAGTTGCCTAGCTGCTTGGCATAACTTTGATGTATCCTTTAGCAATCTAAAATAAGCGAATTATATTTATTGCTCGAAGCAGTTTCCCAATTTTAAAGTCTTGTGTAGTGTTTAGTTCTATTATAAATTAGATTTAGAAGTTTCAGCTCGCGCAATGCAAAGTTTAAACTATTTCGAATTGTTTGAAAGGTATTTAGAGTTGTTCTCAATGTTTATGGTAGATGTGAAAACAAAAATTTTATTAAATTTAAAACGCTTTTTCACAGAAATGCCTTGTTTGTTTATTTATATAAGCATAAAGAAATTTATAACTATCATATTAATATTTACCTTATAACTTCCAGAAAATTTATTGGATTAAAATATTTATTATGAGAAGTATTTCGATTTACATCCTGCACAGGCATAAGAAACAACCTGCAATTATGTGAGAAATAAAAAATTGGACAATTACTTATTTTCGATGTGGGGATAAGTGCTGTCTCACAGGCGCTCCGAAATGTATTGTCTTGGCTTGGCTCTAATACATAAAAATCTAATTAGCGTGATCAGATTCAGTAGATTTCACCTAAATTCTACTTTTTTTGTAGATTTTAGGTGAAATTTGAAAGTTCTGCAAAAAATTTAGTAGATTGCATTTTTTAGTAGATTTTTGGTAGAAATAACTTTTTCAGTAGAATTTTTAGTAGATTCTTTGAGGAGCATTACTTAAAGAAAAAATTGATAGCAACATCATCTAATGATATTGCCGAATTTAGTTTGAAACTGCGTTACCAAATTATCCTCAAAACCGGCAAATTCCCTGGATTTCACCTTATTTCCCGAATTTTTGCTATTTTTCCTTGAGACGAATATTGTTCGATTCGGTCGGTCCGTTCCTTGAATCTGGCAACACTGGATTTTTCATGTTTTCACCCCCAACCAAAAAATATTGGGGATCCAGGTTCCCTCTGGAGCCCGCCCTCACTCGAATGTGTCCATTCCCCCTCCCCTTATGGGCATCCTTGGGAACAAGGATGTATCTAGTGTATTAAATATATACAATCTTACATAATAAACTATGGAACTAATTAGCTACTTAAAAATTACATTTGCAAAATAGCCACTTCAAACCACCTCAATTTTCTGTACGCTTATTAGTAGTGGAAAGCAAAATAAATAAATAAAATAAAAATAAAACAAACAATCATTTCTGTTGAAGTGGGTTGGGCATATGCCATCGACATGGTGTGTGTGTGTGTGTGTGTGTGTGTGTGTGGAGGGATGAAGCCTTTTTTGCGAGCGGGATCAAAAGTCATTTATATGCGTTTGCTTAAAAAACACAGAAAATAAAATAATGTGTTAATTTAAAAAATATTTCGTTAGAATGCGAAGACATGTAACTTTTTGCGCAACTGTAGAATTGTGTTAATTTTACATTTTGGGACACAGCGAAATAAGTCAGAATCAGATAACAACAACAACAACAAAAATAACTTTCGATGTATTTAAAAAATATATATATGAAGGAGATTTTTCTATGGATTCCATTCAAACATCGTTGGAAAGCACATTCTTTGATCTTTCCAATAGTGTCAATATGGAAACTCTGTGATTATATTTTCGGTCTCTAAAGTTTTGATTTATGTAAAAATCGTGCTCCAACAGAAAATAACTAAAAAGCAAATTCAAATTTTAAAAAAAATCTCGACAAGGCGCATAGTCTCGGGTACTTAAGTAATTGTGTAACAAATTTCATGGTTGTACAATGCTTATATTTTCCGCTATAGACGACAAACACACAATCATAGTTTATTATAGTAAAGAAGACGTGCATCTGTGTCTTCTGTAGTGCAAAATGTAACTGTCGGATATCAACGGCATTTGGTACAGAGGTACTTCAGGACCCGGAATAATATGTCGCGACCAGATGTTTTCAAAATTCGAATTAGTTTATTAGTTATTTTATGTTTTAGCTCGATTTCGGTCCCTTAATGACCCAAAATATTATCACTGTGTTTCCGCCTGGAAAGATTGAATAACTATATTTCCAACGATGTTTGACCGGAATACGTAAGACAATTCCTTCATATTTATTTTTTAAACATATCGTAATTTGCAGTTTTTATCTTATTTCACTTTATCCCTTTTTTTTTTACTTATTTCACTTATTCCCTTATTTTCTTTACTTATTCCCTTATATTTTTTACTTATTCCCTTATATTCTTTACTTATTTCACTGTACCCAGAAAAGGAAGATTAGGACAGTTTTATAGTTTTTCAAAAATTGTGTTGAAGACCCAGACCACACGGTCAGTCAGTCCGAAGGCTTCTGGCAGCTTATTGTGTGGCCGAAAATCTTCAAAATTTCTTCAAAAATTTTTCAAAAAATCAAAATCTTCAAAAATTGTGTGTATATCTTCATACAAAAAACTGAAAACATTTCTAACAAAAACATTTAAATTATTAATTACTACATTTTTACTATTAATTACTACATATACTAATTATAACATATACGAATTACAATTACTACATATACTAATATTAATTACTACATACTATTTAATTATTAATTACTACATTTTTTTCCTTTTTGCGATTTATTAAGCAAATACAAAGAAATGTGTGGAGGACTGTGGTTTTTTCCCTGTAGACTGCTTATGCCCAATCTCTCTCGCTTAAAAGAGGATAATTTCATTTATTATTTTATTTTTGCTTTCCACATTTGCGGTGCGCATGCGTGGAGATTTGATCTGAAACTAACACTGAGCTGTAATATGCAAGTGGAGTGAATGCTTATCGAATTTTAACATTGTTCGACTGCGGTCTTTTTAGGAGTTGGAGAAAATCATCTGCTCTTGACGAGCCGATTCTGTAAATGTACAATTTAAATAGCGGGCGCTTATTTAGGACCCAGGCGACGCCCTGTAATTCGTCCTAGTTTATTAATGTTTGCATGAAAAGTAATTTTGGGTCCACTTTTATTTCGACCAAATAACAAAGAGATAAGTGTCTGTTCCCAGATTCGATATCGAATGTTGGTAATACATAACAGATCCTTTGATTAAATATGATAATAATTCCCTTTTTATATTTGTAAAGGTGGCGGAATGAACACGCAGGCATTTTTTGATAAAACAACAAGTTTATTCTTCAAACAGTAGAAAATCATAAAAGAAACACCCGTTTACGTAATTTACAAATAATAAATCAGAGTGTACATGGTCCACCCTTTCTGCCGTCGGCAGCAGCCACACACGCCACGTTCCAACTTATGCTTCACACTACGCATTTTAAGAACCTGATTGCCAGCTCCTCCTTTCGTCCGCAATCTGCGCGACTGTTATTTAAATTCAGACTCTTCTTTCCCCGGGGAAAACACTGCTTGAAAAATAAGAAGTTGAGAATAGAAATTGGTAATCCTTACATCTTTCCCTCACATTTAAAATATGAAAACTGGAAACAGAACGCCAGAAACGTAAACAAGAAGGAGGAGCATTCTGACACGTTTTAAGCCAATCAGGTTGCTTTTTGCCCAGCTAGAGCATAACTATGCTGGAAAATAAAATTTCGTGTATTGAAAACCACTTTTTTCAGGAGGGCGAGTTACTTACAATGTTATTAGCTTAAATTAAAAGAAAAAATGAAATTTAAAGCTTAATAGAATATTTTAATAGAAATTTGTTGCATTTTCGGTAGTAGATTTTTGTAGATTTGAATTCGGAATTCAGTAGATTTTTCATTTGTCAGCAGAAACGTCTAAAAAGATCTGGTCTCACTGAATCAAATGCAAGCAGCACATAACTTTCTGTATAGACTCTAAACTCATTTTCTCTAGAATTCTTTCTTAATTTATTAAATTGAGTTTAACTGCTCAAAATAACACACATAAGTATTTGAAAATATGCTGAATTTGCAGTTTTAAGTCCATTTTCGCTTTCATTTGGTAATTGGACTTATTTTCAAAGGCTGCGTGGCAAAAATGTGAAAAACAAAAATATCTCGAGAGCGGCTAGTACTAGATGTGAGGCCAGAATATGTCCTCACATGAGGCATTTTTATTGCAATATTTATGGTGCATAGAACGGCTAACAAAGGTTTTAGTCTAGCTGGCGCCGGAGTTTACAACAACGTGAACTTTTAGGTCAAATACTATAAATTTGGGTGTCCCAGGCCAAAGGGGCTAAGAGGGGCCTTGATAAATGTCAAGTGATGCCATTGGGTTCAGAAGAACCAATGAGCACCAAGGGGAAGAAGGGCGGATCCCCCCCGCCCCGCCGAAGGAACCACAAGTCACTCTGATACAAAATGTTGTAGTTGAAGTAACTTTGATGCGAAATGTTGCAGAAGTATGATAGTCTAATCTTTTTAATATTAATTAATAATTCTTTTCAGGACTTACACAAAAGGTAAAAATAATTGGAGGGTTCTTGCGGCACAACAACGAGCGATGTACGGTTTAAATGTTAATTCCACTTTATGAGATCAACAGCCATGTTTTTAATGATTAATGATCAATAAACAAATTCATATTAATATAATCTTTAACTTAACTTTAAACTCATCATTTCAATTCCACGTCCCACATTTGGTTACCGTGACGCTTTTGTGTAAGTCATAAATTTAAAGGAAAATTTTAATGAATAATACTGAGGTGAATAAAAATAATTTAAATGAAGAAATGAATGAAAATTTTGGAGGAGCATATGTTGACCAGATATTTTGCATTGGTAAAAAGAAATATGCACAGTCACTTTGAAAATGAAAATTTTTTTTGAATATATTATAATTGAAAATAATGTGTGAAAAATTTATGATTAGTTAGGAATATTTTGTTGCATGAAGTATTTTATGTGCAGTATTTTTTAAGTGTATTCATGTATTTAAATTAAGTTAGAAAATTTTGGAAGGGATAATTTTGTGTTAAATGCCTCAAAGGAATACTAGAAATTCGAGACGTCAAATGTCTCCCGATAGGTCACAAATAGAAATAAGTGAAAATCAGAGAGTAAGAATGGATAACTTTAATTTGATTAATGTATTGCCTTTTTTTAATGGAAAAGATAATGAGGACATTGAATTTTTTTTTACGCAGTTCGAAAATATCGCAGGTATGGCCGAATGGTCAGAGAGATAAAGTTATAATTTTGAAAACTAGATTGAAGGAAAAAGCTTTAGAATTTTTGACAAAAAACAGGGAATTGCAGAATGCAAACAACATGGGAGAAGTCAAACAAATTTTGATTAAACAATTTAAGCCATCTGTAACTATGCTTCAAAAGCAAATAAATTTAAATAAAATTAGAATGACGCCAGACATGAAAGTTGCTGAGCTAGCGTTAAATATTTCTAATGCAACAAATGATTTTGTAGGAAATAACTCAACTAATGAAATGTTTGAAATTAAAAATAATTTAATGTTAGCCAAATTTTTAGAAACTTTAAGAGGAGATCTTGCATTTGAAATTAAAAAAATAAATATTACTAATTTTGATAAAGCAGTTGAATTCGCAGAAAATTTGGAGAAAATTATGGAGGAGGAGTGTGACCGTTCGGAAATCAATGCAGTGTATTGCAAGGAGAATAATGCTAGAAAAGTTAATGGTAATCAACGGGGAATACAGGAAAAATCACAAGATGAAAATAAATATTGCATAGGATGCGGGAAAAGAGGTCATTATTTTTCTACGTGCTGGCATAATCAAAACGGACAAAATTATTATGGGGAAAATAAATATGGGAGTCAAAATATAAGAAATGGGCAAAGAAATGGTTTTCGCAATACTCAAAATAGCGGATTCAGAGAAAGAAATGATAGGCGGTCAAATACCAAAACTTTTGCGAAAGAAAGAGTTCACAGACAAGAAAATAGTCAAAATCGCGGGTCTTTAAACTAACGGAGGGGCTTTGGCCAAGTCAAAATTTAATAAATAGACCAAAGTCCCAATCTAGAATATTTAAATGCAAACGCGAAATGAGGTATTGAATTTTAATGAAAACGCAAATGAAATGCAAAATGATAAAAGGGAGGTTCGTGATATTAGCAAAATAAGTTTGGAGTTGGAAAATAGAAACAACTATACAGAATATGTTAAACAAAACCTGAAATTTTTCAATGAGATAATGAAAGATACTGCAACCTTACAAAGAACTGCTGCTGAAAAACAAGCACGAAGGTTGTCCGTATGAAAGATATAGAGGTCGGCGATACAGTTTTCTTAAAAAAACTGATTAAACCACCCGTGTTAAGCGACAAATTTACAGGACCATATAGAGTGATAAAAAAAATAAAGAATAATAATATTATGATAAGAGAAAAATATAATTGTGCCGCCAAAATTATAACAATACATTTTAATAAATGCTTTGTGGCAAGTGAAAGAAAGAAGTATTTACGCAATGAAAGTAAAGAAAATTCAAAGGAAAATGAAGAAGTAAAGGAAATTAGTAAAGATCAAATTGATATAACTGATAACACCTACAAAAGAGAGCATACGGACAAGCAGAGTTCAAGATATTTCTTGAGACCGAGAGTTTTGTAAATTCCAATTTATGGGAAGAAGGATATGAAAAAAAGAAAATAAAAAAAATCTGAAAGCTGATAAGAATTTCGAAATTAATGATCATAAAATTATGCAAAATAAAAATGTTAAAATTCAAAGAATACATAAAGCAAATGAAAATAAAAGTTTTTAAAGAATTGTAAGATGAGAGAGAGATAAAAATAATAACAAATCAAAATGAATTAAAGGAAATATGATATGGAATTGAAAATATTTTTAAAAATGAAAAATGGATAATGATATGAATTAAAAAAAAAGCAATAAGGAAGGAATTGTTTATGAATGAAAATGGCATGAATTTCTAAGGAAAAAATGAATAATCATGGAATGGATTAAAAATGAACATGGTATAAATTTACAAAAATTGATAATAAGTGTACAAATGGTTCTTGTTCAAAAATAATATTATATCATAATATAATGTTAACTCAAATGTACATGTGATCAGAAAATTATGCAGAGAATATTTATGCAAATAAAATCTACAAAAATGAAAGGTAAAATCAAATATGTTACCTAATTGGGTAGAGGAAAGGTCTGTAAACAAATACAGGCAATGTCTGTAAACAATACCTTGGAAACCCGACTGGACTGGATTTCCAAGGTTGTTGGAAATCCAGTCCAGTCGGGTGCTTCATTTTTTTCAAAATAAGATGTAGCGCTTCACTTCAATTTGTTTCAAGGAAAGGCAGGAAAATGATGAGTCTTTCAAAAGTGTCTTGAGGCTTAAAAATTGAATGACAGATTTAAGTAAAATGAAAAAATAAGTTATGAGCTGAAAGTGAGAATGGTAGAGATTATTCATAGATGATATAAATTTTATGTCAAAAAGTAAACAAAGGCATAAATAATTGAACATTTTAAATCAATTTGAATTTAAAATGTTAAATTATGAACAGTTAAAGGAGCTGTAAGTTACCCGTTGCAATAAAGCAATCGAGGACACGATATCTCGTGTAGGAATGTTCAAATGTGAAAATGCGTAGATAAATACATGTTTGAGTAAGAATATAAATTGTATAAGCAATTTAAATAACTAAATTAATCCTAAAGTGATAGGATAAATGAATTAAATTTGGTTAAAAATTTTGTTTAGTGAATAAATGAATAAATTCACAGAAGGTGTAAAAAGAGGTTGAAATAAAAAATTAATTGAAAATTTTTGAGTGCGAAATAAAGCATTGTTGTTGTTGTTCATTTACAACGTAAGGAAAAGTTACGATAATCATGTGTGTATAAATAAATTTGGATATGAATAGAATGTAAATAAATTTGGTAATGAAAATAGAATGTAAATATTGATTAGGAAAATTGTACGATAATGAATAGCTGTGAAATGCATATGAAGTGAATATAAAGAAATATGTAGTGAGTATAAATGCATTTTATAAATAATAGAACACTCAGATGTCTATGGGGAATGTAAATAAAAACATTAAAGTTATCGATGAGATACGATAGCAACCGGAAGGTTTGTAAACAAACGGTAATCTACGTAAAAAAAAAAATAGATACCCTGTTATTAATGTCATAAAATGGTGAATAGGTCTTTTTACATATAATAAAAGTTATGAAAAGGATATTCTGAATAAGGTGTTGAGAAATGTTATCATAAATAAAATAAATTTGGATGAAATGAATGTCATTTGATAAATAAATAAATGATAATATGTATTACGGCAATAAAGGGGTTAGCCGCAGTAATTAGATGTCAGAATAGGTAATAAATTAAGTAATAATAAGGCGATAGAATGGTAAACAATCGCGAATATAAATGGTTATAAAGGTCTGGTATTCAAAGTCATAAGGATTAAAATAAAAATAAATACATAAATATGATAAATTTGGTAGGTACGGTGAGTAAATAAATCCATGTTTAAAAAAAAAAAAAAAGCGAGCCATGCAATGCTAATATAATGTGCAAGCCCATCTGAGCATTCTAATATAATGATAAAAAGTTTATTATCAGATATAATTGATAATTAAATATGAGGAGGTTTATAGTTAAAAAGAATAAATCGACGTTTATAGAACACGTCGAGTGAATGAATGAAAGTTTTACAATACAAGCTTTTGAAGAGCGCGAGAAGAAAGTCCACACTGCACGTTGTCCTCTTCGAACTGCTTTGTCATAGCAATAAGAGTAAAGTTGAGGGAATTCAGGCTGCTAAACGCTGTGCAAAAAAAAACCGATTAAAAAGCGGAATCGTTGTCGAGGGTCTCTTTTAGTTAACTGGTCATTTTCCAATTTTCGGAGAGGGTAGTTGAACGCCGTTTCCGGTTATTCACTACCGATGGAGAAAAAGGGGTCTTTAAGAAAAGGTTCTCCTAATGATCTGTTGGAACATAATCAATCAGTACCTGTCACAAATCAGGGGTTGTTGTTGTTTTGTTTACATACAAAGCGTTGTAAGAAAGAAAAATTTTTTTAAAGGGAAGATGTCACCCCATATGCAAATGCAAGGGGATTTACAAGAATTATGTTAAAAGTATATATATTTTCAATGGCTGATGTAAAAAAAGAAAAAAAATATGTGATTGTATAAGTATGTACCAGTATCAGGGTTCAGCAAAAAATGTTATATATGTGATAAAGTTATCAATTATAAAAAAATATTTGATGAAGTATGTAAAGAATTGTGTTCAAAAAATAATGATGTGTAATTTGTAAAAAAAAAAGAAAGTGTGTAATGATGTTAAAAATATAAAAGTAGATAGTAGTGTTGTTGTTGAGACCCAGACCGTCCGACCTACCAGAAAGGTGTAAGGTAACTGTATGGACGGCCGGGAAGTGCCTACCCAATTTAGACCGGAACCCAGTGGGGGAGGCATCCACAGGGACCGTACCCTCCTTCCCCTACCACCAACCTCTCGGAAGGACTTACGGACCCACATGTTTAACGTGATCGTACTCCGCATGAACACGGCGGCATTTGTGGCAGCGTGGTAGATAGTAGTGTGTAACATTTCAAGGTGAATGTGCATATGTTTAAAAATCATTTTAAGTACTCAAAATTTAATTTAGCTTCAATTGAAAGCTGGACCTGGTAAAGTTCATGAGTACGTAACTTATGTTTATTTTGTGTATATTATGTGTGCAAAAAACTTTTCTGTTACAGCAAGACTGTTGAACTTTTTCTGGACGGACGTTGTCCAAAAGAAAGTGAAAAATGCCAATTACAGAGTTTCAAGTGCATCGAACTTTGGTTTCGAACTCTGATGGTTTAAAATTTTTTTTTTGCTTCTTTTTTTTTCTATCTGTGGGGAGATATGTGAGGCCAGAATATGTCCTCACATGAGACATTTTTATTGCAATATTTATGGTGCATAGAGCGGCTAACAAAGGTTTTAGTCTAGCTGGCGCCGGAGTTTACAACAACGTGAACTTTTAGGTCAAATACTATAAATTTGGGTGTCCCAGGCCAAAGGGGCTAAGAGGAGCCTTGATAAATGTCAAGTGATGCATAGAGTTCTGAAGAACCAATGAGCACCAAGGAGAAGAAGGGCGGAGCTCCCCCCCCCCCCGCCGAAGGAACCACAAGTCACTCTGATACAAAATGTTGTAGTAGAAGTAACTTTGATGCGAAATGTTGCAGAAGTAAGACTGACACGAAATGTGTTGTTGCAAGAAGTTTCATACGAAGTGTTGATATAAAGTATCAGTCGCAGATATAAAGTATCAGTCGCAGATATAAAGTATCAGTCGAAGTGAGATATACGAGGAGGAGCCACACACCACAGAGTTATGGCAGTAAGACTGATGCAAGCGAGATGATGAGCCCAAGTCTAAACTGGAAGGTATGTGCTCTGATGTTACCGGTCCTAGACACCTTCTAAAATTAATATTGCTGGTTGTATCTCCCCTAGCTAAAATATTAAATGAAAATTGATAATAATTGAAAGTTGATATTGATGAAAATTAGTGTTTTTGATAAATTGATGTTGTTAATAAATGATATTGTTTAAGTTTTAAATAGTCTAATCTTTTTAATATTAGTTAATAATTCTTTTCAGGACTTACACAAAAGGTAAAAATAATTGGAGGGTTTTTGCGGCACAACAACGAGCGATGTACGGTTTAAATGTTAATTCCACTTTCAACGGCCATGTTTTTAATGATTAATGATCAATGAACAAATTCATATTTTTTTTAATATAATCTTTAACTTAACTTTAAACTCATCATTTCAATTCCACGTCCCACACTAGAGTAATGGGCGTTGGTCCTATTACTTTCACCGTCGAAAATTACTTATAAAACAAGCATTTAATTGATACATTTGAACATATGTAGTCTTTTATTTTAGATTTTAACGATTTTTGAGTGTCATTTCGCAAAATAAGGCAGGCTCCTTTTTCTTGAATTGTACCAAAATCTAATCAGTACCAGGATAAACCACAACTAACGTATCTACCAAATTTTGTGAAATTTAGTCAATCAGTTTTTGTGCGTGCGCACACACACACACACACACACACACACACACACGCACACACACACACACACACACGCACACACACACAGGCGCGCGCGCACATGCACACACACACACATACATGAGCACACACAACACACAGGCGCGCGCGCACGTGTGCACACACACACACATACGCACACACACACACACGCACACACACACACAGACTTCACGCTAAAATAGTTTGTGTTCTAGATTTCCCAAAACGTGTCGATTCGTCGAAAACTTGATTTGCGATTTGCGATACGATTCCAATACTCCCTCTATACATTACTACGTATTGTAGGGAAAGTAAAAATTCTCGGCTTAATTGTTTAAGAGTGTTAATTTCCCCGTTTTTGACAAGCTTAAAAAACTAGTTCTTTATATTTTGTTACAGGAACAAGCAAGCTACTTAATGCTATATTTTATACAATTTATTTTTCCTGATATGATTAAATTTGCAACCTTAGAATAATTAAATCGATAAATGGTATATTTATATGCTTTCTTGACAATTTAAACATCACAATTTTATACAAAATTCAATGGATCCGTAGGTTCAGTTTTTTAGAGATTCGGTAGAATTTTTTATATCAGCTGAAGATTATATTTGATTAGCCTAAATACTTTTTCCCTTTGAAACTGCTAAGACAATTGTTATTCGCTCCTCGTCTAGTTTTCTAATATATATATTATCTCCTTTCTGAAGTTGTTTTCAACAAAGGGAGAATAAATTACGTTAAACTAAAAAAAGCTAGTTCTATTACATCTTCAAAGATATTGTTATATAGTTTTCATTTTGCTTTTTGAAAAAAAAAATTATACAGCTGTAGAACAAACAATGTAACACTGCATTTTGGAGATTCTATTGTGTTCTGCTAGTGGGCATTTTTTTAATATTTTGAAGAAAGTTTCATTTTATTTTCTTCCATTGAATTTCCTGTACATAAAAATTCAACGTTTTGATCTTTTTAATACAGAGTTAAATTGGATTCTTCAGATATGCCTTTTTAGGTAGTTCGTGATATGAAAAAGATCGATTTTTAATGCATTGACTCTATATTTCAAAGAGAAAATTGAAAAGGAGAATTTCTGAACATTTTTTTAGAATTTATCATGGAATGGATAAAGGGGAACAGTAGCATGTTAACACTATGATTGTCCAACTTCTAACTTTCTTTTCTTAAAATTTTTTTTGGGAAAATAATAAAAAATATCGAAAGATTAAAACTCCACTTGACTTTCTCAATTAATATTTCAAACTGTTTAGGTTATAACAAAGTGACAGTGACGAATCAAATGAAAGTGATTGCAGCGCCACTAGAGGAAGGACCTCTCGACGTACCCAGAGGGTTTAAAGTAAGTATTTGAGAGGCTGGGACATATAATGTGTGTGATTGAATTATCACACACATTATACATCCCGGCCTCTCAAATAGTTGCTGTAAGCCCTTTGGGTCAGTCAAGAAGTCTGGGTCTGCAACACATTATATATTAATCTATCACATTCATATATTGAATTATCACACACACACATACATCCTTCCGAGAGGTTGGTGGTAGGGGAAGGAGGGTACGGTCCCTGTGGATGCCTCCCCCACTGGGTTCCGGTCTAAATTGGGTGGCACTTCCCGACCGTCCAAACTGTTACCTTACACCTTTCTGGTAGGTCGGACGGTCTGGGTTTCAACAACAACAACACACACATACATCATAACACATACTTCATATACTCACAAACATTCACTAACACACACACTAACATACACTCACAAACATTCACTAACACACACACTAACATTCACTAACACACACACTAACATACACACATACGAACTAAAATATACACTCACTAACATACACACACTAACATACACACATACGAATTAAAATATACACTCACTAACATACACACACTAACATATACACACTAACATACACACACTAACATATACACACTAACATACACACACATGAACTAACATACACACACACTAACACGTCCCTGTGGATGCCTCCCCCACTGGGTTCCGATCTAAATTGGGTGGCACTTCCCGACCGTCCAAACAGTTACCTTACACCTTTCTGGTAGGTCGGACGGTCTGGGTTTCAACAACAACAACAACACACACTAACACACACGAACTTACACACACACCTACATCATACCACAGACTTCATACACTCACAAACGCTCAGCCAACGGTTGTACCGTGCTGAAAACACCGGTTCTCGTTAGATCACCGGAGTCAGGCAGCATCGGGCGCGGTTAGTACTTGGGGGGGGGGGGGGTGACTACCTGGGAACACCGCGTGCTGTTGGCACATTTCGGGCGCGGTAGCTCGGTGGTTTGCGCGTTGGATTTGCACGCTGCCACAACTGCCGCCGTGTTCATGCAGAGTACGATCACGTTAAACATGTAGGTCCGTAAGTCCTTCCGTGAGGTTGGTGGTAGGGGAAAGAGGGTACGGTCCCTGTGGATTCCTCCCTCACTGGGTTCCGGTCTAAATTGGGTGGCACTTCCCGGCCGTCCAAACAGTTACCTTACACCTTTCTAGTAGGTCGGACGGTCTGGGTCTCAAAAACAACTCACAAATACTCACTAACATACACGCACTAACATACACACATACAATCTAACATATACACTCACTAACATACACACACTAACATAAACACACTAACATACACACTCACAAACTAACATACACGCACACTAACACACACGAACTAACACACACACACATGCATCATAACACAGACTTCATACACTCACAAACACTTACACATACATACATACACTAACATACACATATACGAACTAACATATGCACTCACTAACATATACACACTAATATATACACACTAAAATACACACACACTAACACAGGAACTAACACACACACACACTAACGCACACGAACTAACACACAGACACATACACAGACATAGCTTCAGAAACGTCCGTTTCGAGTTCAAGGATGTTAAAAATGCGCTTTTCCTTCGAAAGCTTGAATTCGAAATTTCATTCAATATTTAACCTATACATTAAACTGTGTATGTAGGGAAAGTAACAATAAGTTCATTGTAGGTCACAGAGAATAGAGTCACATTGTAGGTCACAGAGTCACATTGTAGGTCACAGTAAATAGAAATTTTGTGTTGTTGTTTCCAAAAAACATCAAAATTTGTTAAGAAGTACGAAGATTCATTTGTTCGACACATCACATTTTTTCCCATTTAAGTAATTTCATAAAAAAAATTCTTTTTCGAGTCTTTGATATCTGAAGCGTTTGTTTCTTTATATTGATTATTTCGTATTTATTCGCTTAAGAGCTTTAAAAATTTGGTTTTCTGCCTTCTTAAACACGATGAATGAATTATGTGTTTCATGGTGCAGAAGAGAAAAATAAAGTTTTGTCTTTTAGTTTTTTACCATGATTTGTAGAATGGCTCGTTTAGTTTAGAAAATACTTAGATATTGAATTATCATTTGTACATGATAAATGAGATAACTCAAAATTATAAATGCGTTTTTAGGGAGAAATAATTAAATGAAATGTGATAATTGTATTTGTAGAATTTCAGTATGAAACGAAGCTATGCACTTAATGTGTTAATGAATATTATTCATTAATAAATGCTATTCACCTTATATAATCAATTGGGATGTGCTATATTATATTATATGTGTAGAAATTAAGTATAAAATAAAGCTATGCACTCAATTTTTCAATAAGTGTTATTCCTAATAAATGCTATGCATCTTATATAATTAATTGAAATGTGCCAGATTATATCGTATTTGTAGAATTTAAGCATAAAACAAAACTATGTACTTAATTTTTTAATGAATATTATTCATTAATAAATGCTATGCATCTTATATAATTAATTTGAATGTGTTAGATTATATCACACTTGTAGAAATTAAGTATAAAACAAAGTTATGTACTTAATTTATCAATGAATATTATTCATTAATAAATTCTATTCATTTTATATAACAAACGAAGATGTTTGTGTACGTCGTCTGTAGAGGAAAATCGGAACAGTTGGAAAGCGAAATTTTCTACAAAAGTGATTCATGCTTCCTACGAGATATGAAGCATAGCTGAAGCAACTGACATCCGGACAATGTACCTCGGCGAGATATTTAAAAAAAAATTCAAATTAGTTTAAAAAAGATACAAACTTTTAAAGTTAAAATTTGCCCATTTTTCATTGTCGCTGCAGACGATATATGAAAGCAGGCGTTTTGATTAAATGGGAGACATTTTGTCTCCCCAAGAAAAAAAACCCCGCCGATTTCAGACTAAGTGGATTTAATTTATGGTTTTCCTAACTTTGAGGATTTAAAATAATTCATTCTAATGTTTTTAATTTGTTATTATATTCAATAACTTTTTATTATCCTTGGTATTATATTATCATTGTGAGTATTGTGCTAAAATTTGACTGAAACTGGGTGAAAACTCGCGGAAACAGCAATAGCTTTTTAAATTTTACTTCTGGAGTGAAAGTTTTCTTCTTTTTTTGCGAGCATCTTCATTTATTCATATAATATAGTAGGTATTTTCATTTAATCGTGTATATGTTAAACAATCTAAAAGTCTAACTTCCTGAATATTGGTTTTCTAACTTTGCGAATTTAAAAAATACAGCATGCACATAAGATATTTTTTGTGTCATTCTACTAAAGATCGGCGACTGGGCGCTTATTTAATGCTTATCAAAAGAGATTTTTAGGGCGTATTAAAGGAGCTTGTATAAGGCGTAGTAAAGGAGTTTGTATAGGGAGCAGTAAAGGAGTTTGTATAGGGAGTATCAAAGGAGCTTATTTAAGGTGTATTACTCGCGCCCGCGTTGTATAATTGGCATGGATGAACACACTGTCAGAAATACTCTTAGCAATTAAAATACAATTTTAATTCTGCTAATTGAAATTTCGTTTTCATAAATATTAGAAAACTAAATATGCTGATTTTTAGAAGAATGTTTGGTTAAATGAATATTTTCTGTGTGAGCACAAGATAAAACATAATGATAAGAATCGTTGCTAATTAGTAGGCATATGAATGTTTAAAATCTTTACTTTTACTTTTACTTTTTTGTTTAAAAATTGCACAAATTCATGTTTTGGGCGCATTTGTATAAACATCGTTTTCGGCCAAAGCTCAAGGGTCTACCAGGCCTCGCTCGGGTTTTATATTCAGTACTTTTGGTTGAGCCCGGATTAGATTTAAACATACATTTAGCGGGTCGACTAACTGTTACCCGGTACTAATTATGAAATAATATTGACTAATTATGAAATAATTAAAAGAGTTCAAAAATCGCCGTTAAAAACTAATATAATATAGAGGCTTTGTATAAATGTGATTAGATTTCGGAGTCAACCAGTTTGAAATGCAGCAACAACAACAACAACAACAAAAACCAGCTCTCTTAAGGACAAATAAGAAGCGCCACCTCATTTTGTCAAGCAAGTGTGTTGCTAGTGGTTTCAAATATTTTATACTGGAAAACTCTAAAAACTTTTGAAATCGAAAATTAGAATGTGAATTTTTGACCTCATTACAATACCTTGTAAAGTACCTTGCTGCCCCAACCGGTAATTGAACAACGGATCTCCGTATTGGCCAGCCTGCACTTTACTGGGACGGAACAACAAACTCTTATCGTCAAAGTGGACTCTGCCTTCTCCACCCTCTAATGTCAGATTGGCGTGCGACTGACAATCTGACTGACAAACTGTTATTTTTAGATCAGGTTCGCTTGTTGATGCTAGTTTTGAATGCGTAAACTCTCCCCTAAATTTTTCAACAACCTTGCTAGAGTCCCTAACGAACTTTTATTTAATATTCCAGATTAGGATTTTCGTGGATTCCTCAAAATACCTAGAGCCATTTTAAACCCGAATTTAGACATCTCCTGCAAATCTTATGGAACGAATCTCCTTTGCATTCCACAAACGATATTCGTCTGCTCCCCCCACCCTCTCTAGTTTCAAACCTCAATTCGTCCACTTGTGCAATTCTCTTTAAACTTCCTGAAACTGGTTATCATATATTCCTGTCGTGTTCAGAACAGATAAGGGAAAACAATTTTGGGGAAAAAATCTCAAACTACAGTTCATAGTATTATTGACCTTGCCACTTGTTATTTTGTTACGTCAGCATCCCTTATTTCAAATTGAAGTTCAATCGTAAACATGTCATTCACACATGTGTCATCCGATTAGAGATGCGGAGCCTTGTTCCATGTGCCCTGCTCCTATCCGATTACTGGTTGGCTATTTTTAACACTTTACAACAAAGTTGAAAAGTGTTTATGACTTTGTTCATTCTGTCTGTCTGTCTGTCTGTCCGTTAGCACGATAACTGCCGTAAAAATGACTTAATCAAAATGAAATTTTAGTATGTTGTTCAGACGGCCTGTAGGACCTATGGGAATATAAATGAAAAATATCACCCAATTACTTTTGGATCGAACTCGGGTTGAAAAAATGAAATACATTGAGTCATATGGGAACTAATTTTTCAAACATTTTTTAAGCGGATTTAAAATTCACAAATTGCTTCGCAAATTTTAGGTAATATTCAAATTGTTCCATAAAATAAATAAAAAAAAATTCAGCGAAACATATTCAGCAGTTTTTTAAATAAAAATTAAAATAATAATAACACCTCTTATATGAAACGATCACGTGACCATGATATGAAAAGATCACTTGACCCACTTCAAAATGATATATGGCATCCTTCTTGTCTCAAAATCGTGATTTTTAAAGATCTTTTAATTCATATTCAGTGTTGTATCTATCCTAAAACCATTTTATTTATGCTTAAATTCTGTGCATCTACATACTGAAACAACGCAATTACATTATATTTGAGTTTAAATGCTCATCCAAATTTTATTATTTCTACAACAAAGCCTATATTTCACCTATGTAAAATGTAAACAGCAAAATATGTGGAATGAGTTGTATTAGAATTGCTGTATTTCTTTAACACAAAATCATTCAGTTCATGGAGTCTGCATAACTGATATGAATGAAATATTAATTGATTTTACAAAGAGAAGGACGATTTTTTCGATGAAGTTTTACGCATAGAGTTTAATTACTTGTAGCTCCATGGTCTTAATTTTTATATAAAATAAATTATTATAGTATTGTGATGAATGACATGAATGGGAAATTATTTATGAATGAAATGCTGCTTTTATAGAGAGAGCCAAGCGTGTTATTACTTTCCTTATATACATAATGTATAAGGAAAGTATCGTGACAGGGTCGAAAATTCTAATTCGAGTTTTCGACGGGAGAGCACGTTTCAAGTATCCCTGATCACGAATCAAACATTTTTGAAGTGATGTCTGTGTGTGTGTGTGCGTGTGTGTGTGTGTGTCAGTGAGTGTGTGGAGACGATAACTGACGAACGAATGAACCGATTCGAACAAAATTTGGTACAAAAATCACAATTCGTAATCACTGGAAGCCTATTGTTTTTATACGCAATCAAATGTTCAGAACCCCGCTAAATTTTCGAATGAAATTTTGAAAAAATCGTCAAAAAATCAAAACCGCTAATAAAGTTACGCAAATAAGCATTTCTTATGTAATTTTTCATTAGAAAGCGATTGACATAAATTTTATAACGCTAACATGAACCGTTCTCGAGATATTGTACATTTATCAAAAAACTTTTCAAAATGTCATATAAAACTAAAAAAAAATATTTCCTATTGAGAAATATGTTCACTTTTCATATGTAATACCATGCGATAAATTGGATGACATTATTCTTGTGGATATAGCTCGTTCCATTCATGGAAAAAGATAGTTTAAGTAATACTTTTGTATTTGAACGCCAATAGTCATTTATCTGCTGTAAGAATAACTTATTTCTTCGTCCATAACACTTGGCGAGATTTTGGCGACGAATTTGGCGGAATGTCGCCAACTTGGCGACTTTTTGAAATGTAGCCAAATTAACGAAAATCTCGCCAAATGGATAAAAATGATGTTAAATCAATGAAAATGACGACTAATTGTCGAAAATTCAATATCTTGGAAAGAATATTAGTATCTACTATAAGAAAAACCTATGTTTTTTACTGTATAAGTCATTACATTATATAATTACAATTCATTACATTACTAATTCATTACATTATATAAGGAAAGTCATGTGTTGCCCACATCAGATTTTTAAGCATATAACTGGCTACAAAATTTTCGTTTGTTGATTAAGTAGTTTACATTCGTACAGTATAGGTAATGTCGTAAAAACAACGTTTGCTCATTTTGCCATGATTCGGACAAAATTAAAAAAAAATCGCAATGTTGTATATTGGTTCAAATCGAATAGAAGCCTAAATATGTTCGAAATTTGGCTTCATTTAGTTGAGTAGTTCCGGAGAAAACTGAGTTACCTCTATTTGGCGACCGACCCACAGAAAAACAATAACAACAAAAAAAATCTGATGTGGGCAACACATGCCTTTCCTTATATAATGCAATGAATTTACTACTTTTACAGTTGAAAGAAATGTTATTCTTATAGTAGATACTTATATTCTTTCAAGATATTGAATTTTCCTCAATGGGTCGTCATTTTTATCCATTTGGCGAATTTTTCGTTAATTTAGCAATATTGAAGAAATTCGCCAAGTTGGCGACATCCCACGAAATTCGTCGCCAAAATCTCGCCAAGCGTTATGGACGGAGAAATAAGTTATTCTTACAGCAGATAAATGACTATTGGCGTTCAAATACAAAAGTATTACTCAAAGTATCTTTTTTCATGAATGGAACGAGTTAAATCCACGAGAATGATGTCACAAATTTATCGCATGGCATTACGTATGAAAAGTGAACATGTTTCTCAATAGGATTTTTTTTTTATTTTATATGATTTTCTGATAATTGTTTTGAAAAATGTGCAATATCTCGAGAACACTTTATCTTAGCGTTCTAAAATTTATGTCAGTCGTTTTCTAATGAAAAAATTCATCAGAAATGTCTATTTGCGTAACTTCATTAGCGGTTTTGATTTTTTGACGATTTTTTTAAAATTTCACTCGAAAATTTTAGGGAGGTTCTGAACATTCGATTGCGTATAAAAACAATAGGCTTCCAGTGTTTACGGATTATGATATTTGTAATTAGTAGTTTTGTAATTTTTTTAATTAGTCGTCATTTTCATTGATTTAGCGTCATTTTTATCAATTTGGCGAGGTTTTTATTAATTTGGCAACAATTGAAAATGTCGCCAATCTGGCGACATTCCGCCGAATTTGTCGCCAAAATCTCGCCAAGCGTTATGGACGGAGAAATAAGTTATTTCTACTATAGGATAAATTTCATTGGCGTTCAAATACAGAAGTATTACTCAAAGTATCTTTTTTCAAGAATGGAACGAGCTAGATCCACGAGAATGATGGCACCAAATTCATCGCATGGTATTACATATGAAAAGTGAATATGTTTCTCAATAGGAAATATTTTTTTATTTTATTTTATATAACTTTTTGATAATTTTTTTGAAAAATGTGCAATATCTCGAGAACGGTTCATGGTAGCGTTCTAAAATTTATGTCAATCGTTTTCTAATGAAAAATTACATAAGAAATGTCTATTTGCGTAACTTTACTAGCGGTTTTGATTCTTTGACGATTTTTTTAATATTTCACTCGAAAATTTAGGGAGTTTCTGAACATTCGATTCCGTATAAAAACAACAGGCTTCCAGTGTTTACGGATTGTGATTTTTGTACCAAATTTCATTCGAATCGGTTCATTCGTTCGTCAGTTATCGTCTCCACACACTCACTGACACACACACACACACACACACACACACAGACATCACTTCAAAAATGTTTGATTCCTGATCAGGAATGCTTGAAACGTGCTCTCTCGTCGAAAACTCGAATTCGAATTTTCGACCCCATAACACATAAGGAAAGTAAAAAATTTAACATATTACTTTCCTTATATACATAATGTATAAGGAAAGTATTGTGACGGGGTCGAAAATTCGAATTCGAGTTTTCGATGGGAGAGCACGTTTCAAGCATCCCTGATCACGAATCAAACATTTCTGAGGTGATGTCTGTGTGTGTGTGAGTGAGTCTGTGGAGGCGATATCTCCCTAACGAATAGAGCGATTCGAATGAAATTTGGTACAAAAATCACAATCCGTGAATACTGGAAGCTTATTGTTTTTAAACGCAATCGAATGTTCAGAAACCCCCTAAATTTTCGAGTGAAGAAAAATGTCAAAAAATCAAAACTTTTAATAAAGTTACGCAAATCGACATTTCTTATGCAATGTTTCCTTAGAAAACGATTGATATAAACTTTAGAACGCTAGCACGAACCGTTCTCGAGATATTGCATATTTTTCAAATAAATTTATTAAAAAATCCCTTAAATTAAAAAAAAATATTTCCTATTGAAAAACACGTTCACTTTTCATATGTAATACCATGCGATAAATTAGGTGACATCATTCTCGTGGATCTAGCTCGTGCCATTCATAAGAAAAGTTACTTTGAGTAATACATTTGCATTTGAACGCCAAGTCATTTATCTGCTATAAGAATAACTTATTTCTCCGTCCATAACACTTGGCGAGATTTTGGCGACGAATTTGGCGGAATGTCGCCAACTTGGCGATTTTTTTTAAATGTTGCCAAATTAACGAAAATCTCGCTAAATGGATAAAAATGACGCTAAATCGATGAAAATGATGACTAATTAACGAAAATTCACTATCTTGGAAAGAATATAAATATCTACTATAAGAATAACCAATTTTTTTGCTGTAAAAGTAGTAAATTTATTTCATTATATAAGGAAAGAAATGTGCTGCCCACATCAAATTTTTTTTTTCTATGACATCATTTGAATGAATTTCAGTTGTTTTCGATGAAGTTTTCAAATATAATAAATTATCGTAGTATTATGATAATTCTAAAATTATTACCGAGGAATGTATCACATTTTAGAGATGTTTAAACCAGGCATTTTATATTTCAATGCCGTCATTTGAATGAAGTTCATTTTCTTCGATAAAGGTTTAAATTTTCAAATATAATAAATTAATGTAGTTTTGTGATAAGTTTTAAAATATTACCGAGGAATGTATTGCATTTCAGACATGTTTAAATAAAATTGCATTGAAGTTGGAAAGTGTTTCATAATCAATGCTTTAAGCATGATTGATCTTTCTTGTTATCTTTCAGGGTAGTTTCATGCTTGGTCGTTAATCTTCCGATTAGAAATCGGCGCTCTGTATATCAGAGTTCAATGAATCCATGCTAGTTGCACAAGGTCACTTTCAGAAATCTTACTTCTTTGCAATAACTTACAGGGTTGATATATTCGGCCGCCATAGTAAAGATCACGAACCACGGATCTTTGTATTGGCCAGTAGACTCTCTACCGTTTAGCTACTGGGACGAAATTACAAGCTCTTATTGTGGAAGTGGACGCTACAAACCTTCCCTATACATTATACTGTGTAAGAAAAGTCTTAAAACTATGGAAACTTTTTAAAGCTTATAATAAAAAACAATGCAAACGTTACATTAAAAAAATAATTAAATTCCCAGTGGTTTCTTCCTCATTTCGACACAAACTCGCAAAATCCTTTTGAACTAAAATGATTTATGATCTCTACGTTATCATCTTTTACGCTGAACTAGCCATTGAAATAATTAGATAAATAAATACATGTCATGTCATGACATTCAGAAAAGTGCGTCTTTTTGTATTTATTGTTCTGCTTTTATTTGCATAAATGCGTTGCAATTTGTGTTTTTCTGCATTATTGACCATGATAAATCGCTTAAGCATTACATAGTGCATTGCAAACAATTTTCAAGGACTTTTCATGTGTTGCACAACAATTAGGTTAACAGAATCAGCAGACGATAAACATTTTTCGTTTAGATTCGGGTTTTCTAAAGCCATTCTCATTTTACATCTATAATAATAAAGGAATATGTCTGCTTGTTTGTTTATATCGCCTGTGGCTGAAAATCTAAGCGGTGTACGGCCATGAAATTTGATACATAGGAACTTTAAGGTGCACTCCGGCGTTTTGTTTCTTAAATTCAAATGAGTGTTTTGGTTATTTTATGTTATATTACGATTTTCACACAGATGCTTTCTTTAGCGACCAAAATTATTATTTCAAAGTTTCCATCTTGACACCATTGAAAAAATCGAAAAATTCTCTTTCAAATCAATTTTGCTTTGAACGGAATTCATACAAGAACTAGTCGAATTTTCGCGAATTTCTTAAAATATATGTACTTTTCGCGTGTTGAAGATTCAGATATATTCCGAGATATAGTAGTACTGAGAGACAGCCGTGAGGACCAGTTCCACCTCTCGGCCCGCAGGTTTTATTTCCCCACGACTGAGGCTCGTCTACAAACAACCAGGCTGAGGTCCAGGAAAAAGGACATGAGCGTGAAGGCCAAGCAGAGCGCTGAGAATAGACACAGATACAATGACTGTCAAAACATAGACGGGACCCTTGACCACACACACCCCACCTCAGAGAGCAGCGAAAGTAAAGTGGCACTCAGGCGGCCCTAGGGAACTTCCCTGATGTGAGGGGGGGGGGGGGCCTGAGCGCAAAAATAAAAAGTCCCGGCTCCACTCGGGAGCGGAGGCACCAAGACGACGGAGCAAGGACGGAAGCGTTTTAAGTGGATTGCAGTGGCTGGTCTAAAAGGCCGAAAAGATCCAAGTTCGGATCAACCAAAGAGGAATTTAACTTTTAGATAGAGGATTTCGACTTTCTACCCTTCGGTAGTTATGCAGAGGCAGCATACAACTTAAAGAGGCGCTGTCGTTATCCGGTCTTATACCCGGTCTAACCCTAAAAAGAAAGAGAAAGGACAGGAAAGGGCAAAAATGGCCGGGAAGGAAGAAGGTTAAGAGGCGCGCCGGAGAAGAGAGAGCTGGGTGCATTAAGTGCATCTCAGCCGAGAACAGGGCAACAGGAGAAGTTAGATACAAGGGAGGAAGATAGGCTACGAGAGGAAAATGATACCAAGGATAGAAGAGCACTAAAGAGTTAAAGACATGTAACTGGAAGACAGTGGCCGAAACCTGCTAGGGTAAGAAACCAAGAGAAGAAAGAGCGCTTAGGGGATAGAAAAACTAAACCTAATTACACATAACTACTCTAAGCTGAAAAATACCTAAAGCTAGCACATACACTAAGAAAAAGACTAAAACTAAAAGGCCGTGCAAGAAAAGAGAGCAACAAAAACAGGAGACGGAAAGGCTAGAGACAGCAGAAGATACAGAACGAAAATACAAGCTAAAGCGCGCGCAGGAGCAGGCACTTACTACGGGAGATGATCTGAAAAAGAAAGAATTAAGTAAAAGAAGGCGGCGGGTCGAGGCGCGGCAGCAGCCAAGGGCGACCCGTTTTACCTAAAAGGCGAGGCTTGCTGCTTCAAGGGGTCCTGTTGTTTGATGAGCTACTGAAACCTGGAAAGATAGGAGTAGAACACATAGCACGGAATTGTGATACAAAGCGAGTAAGAGATATGAGATATTACTTACTTACTCAAAGGGATATGAGGAATGATTGCTGAAAGAGAAACATGATATATTACCAGCTGAAAGAGAAAAATTTAGATTAGACGGCAGACGGTGCCTCCAGACGGAGGGACACAACTGAGAACAAGGGCTGAGACAATACCTCAGCGGCGCGAAGAGCACAGGCTGCAGCGCAGGCAGCAGCAAGTAAACGGCGGCCGAGACAAAACCTCAGCAACGCGGAATACAACACAAGTGTCATAGGACACTAAGAGCAAAACCGGGACAATACCCCAGGAAAAAAACTTAAGAGGAAAAGGAACGTGGCCGCACTATGGTGGTCAAACACCCAAAGAACAAAGCTGGGACAATCCCCCAGATACCTGCAAAAACAAGAAGAACCGTGATATAGTAGTAGTTCGAGATATAGTAGTAGTCCGAGATATAGTAGAAGTCCGAGATTTAGTAGTATTCCTAGATATAGTAGGAGTAGAGTTTGCATCTTACCACCATCGGCATAGCGTTTTTCAATACTTTCCAACATAGCTGAAAAAGTGTTTATGACTTTGGTCAATATGTCTGTCCGTTCGCACTATAACTGCCGTAAAAATGAATTTATCAAAATGAAATTTTAGTATGTTGTTGAGACGGTCAGTGGAACATATGGGAATGTAAATGAATGATATCACATTATTAGTTTTGGATTGAACCCGGGTTGAAAAAGTGAAATACATTGAACCTTATGGGACCCAATGTTTCAAACATTTTTTAAGCAAAGTTACAATTCTCAAATTGCTTCGAAAATTTTAGGAAATATTCAGATTATCCAATAAAAAAAATCAGCAAAATATGTTCGGTAGTTTTTAAATAAATATTAAAATATTAATTACACCCATATTATATGAAGAGATCACTTGAACCACTTCAAAATAACATATGGCATCCATCTCTTTTTTCTCAGTGTAAAAATCATGATTTTAAAAGATCTGTTAAATTTATATTTAGTGTTGTATCAGTCCTAAAACTGCTTTATTTTGGCGTATTTTCTGTGCATTTATATTCTGCGCCAACGCAATTACACCATTTTTGAATTTAAATGATCATTAAACTTTGATTATTTCTATAACGAAGCCTAATTTTAATGGATGCAGAATGTAAACAATTGATTGTAAGATGAGTTGTATGAGAATTGCTAAATTTGTTTCAAGCAAAATCAATTATCTCTGGAGTGAGTGATATGATTTAGACATTCATTGCTTTTATATAGAGAGCCAGACGATTTATATTTCGATGACGTCATTTGAATAAAGTTCATTTTTTTCAATGAAGTTTAAAGTGTTCAAATATCGTAGTACTGAGATAACTTGAAATATATCAGCGCTGAATGTATCACATTTTAAAGATGTTTAAATAAAATTGCATTTCATAACCAATGCTTTATGCATGATTGATTTTTCTTGTTTGTAATTGTTGTCGTTATAGTGAGCATATTTTATAAATCGTTCTTTCAAGTTTTATCAAGTTTTCGCTGTGAATTCCAATGCAATTGTAATCAAATGTTTACATTCTAAACACTTGTCAATGTCAGGCACATTTTTACCTTCCTTATATACAATAATGCATAAGGAAAGTATTGTGACGGGGTCGAAAATTCGAATTCGAGTTTTCGACGGGAGAGCACGTTTCAAGCATCTCTGATTACGAATCGAATATTTTTGAAGTGATGTCTGTGTGTGTGTGTGTGTGTGTGTGTGTGTCAGTGACTCTGTGGAGACGATAACTGACGAACGAATGGACCGATTCGAATGAAATTTGGAACAAAAATTATAATCCGTAAACACTGGAAGCCTATTTTTTTATACGCAATCGAATGTTCAGAACCCCCTAAATATTCGAGTGAAATTTTGAAAAAAACCGTCAAAAAATCAAAACCTTTAATAAAGTTACGCAAATAGACATTTCATATATAATTTTTCATTAGAAAACGACTGACATAAATTTTAGAACGCTAACATAAAGTGTTCTCGAGATATTGCACATTTTTCAAAAAAATTATCAGAAAATCATATAAAATAAAAAAAAAATTCCTATTGAGAAACATGTTCACTTTTCGTATGTAATACCATGCGATAAATTTGGTGACATCATTTTCGTGGATCTAGCTCGTTCCATTCATGAAAAATATACTTTGAGTAATACTTTTGTATTTGAACGACAATAGTCATTTATCTGTTGTAAGAATAACTTATTTCTCCGTCCATAACGCTTGGCGAGGTTTTGGCGACGAATTTGGTGGAATGTCGCCAACTTGGCTACTTTTTTAAATGTTGCTAAATTAACGAAAAACTCGCCAAATGGATAAAAATGACGCTAAATCAATGAAAATGACGACTCATTGACGAAAATTCAATATCTTGGAAATAATATAAATATCTACTATAAAAGCAATCTATTTTTTTTTTTACTGTAAAAGTAGTAAATTCATTGCATTATATAAGGAAAATCATGTGCTGCCCACATCAGATTTTTTTAACGTTTCGGCGTTGAGGGACCCTTTGTTGACGCATGGTAATTGGTTTATGGTAGTTTTCCATGGCTGATATCATCCAGATGCGAATTTTTGCTGTGTGTGATCTAAGCTCTATTTTGAATTGCTCATCGCATGTCCTGTCGCAGCTCATTATTAGCCGTTGTTAAAGGTGCAGACTATCCTACTTGTTTTTTTTGGGTCTGAGGAACGGGATTGATAACACCCCCGAAGCAATTGTAGTCACCTTACTGACATATGCCTGCTTTCGTCAAGGATGTTCTGCAAGTGTTTATCTTACAAGCAGCAGACTGATGTATTGTCATAGCTTTTATGTATCAAAATATTAGTTTTTACTTTCCTTATATATTGTACATAATGTATAAGGAAAGTATAGTGACGGGGTCGAAAATTCGAATTCGAGTTTTCGACGGGAGAGCACGTTTCAAGCAGATCACGAATCAAACATTTTTGAAGTGATGTCTGTGTGTGTGTGTGTGTCAGTGAGTCTGTGGAGACGATAACTGACGAACGAATGGACCGATTCGAACCAAATTTGGTACAAAAATCACAATCCGTAAACACTGGCAGCCTATTGTTTTTATACGCAATCGAATGTTCAGAACCCCTTAAATTTTTGAATGAAATTTTGAAAAAATCGTCAAAAAGTCAAAACCATTAATAAAGTTACGCAAATAGACATTTTTTATGTAATTTTACATTCGAAAATAATTGGCATAAATTTTAGTACGTTAACATGAACCGTTCTCGAGATATTGCACATTTTTCAAAAATATTATCAAAAAGTAATATAAAATAAAAAAAAATATATTTCCTATTGAGGAACATGTTCACTTTTCATATGTAATACCATACGATAAATTAGGTGACATCATTCTCGTGGATCTAGCTCGTACCATTCATGAAAAAAGATACTTTGAGTAATACTTTTGTATTTGATCGCCAATAGTCATTTATCTGCTGTAAGAATAACTTATTTCTTCTTCCATAACGCTTGGCGATATTTTGGCGACGAATTTGGCGGAATGTCGCCATCTTGGCGACTTTTTGAAATGTTGCCAAATTAACGAAAATCTCGCCAAATGGATAAAAATGGCGCTAAATCAATGAAAATGAAGACTAATTGTCGAAAATTCAATATCTTGGAAAGAATATTAGTATCTACTATAAGAAAATTTAATCCATTTTTTTTACTGTAAAAGTAGTAAATTCATTACATTATATAAGGAAAGTCATGTGTTGCCCACATCAGATTTTTTATTATTAAAATCATTTGATATACGGATAAACTTCCTTGGTGGACGATAGAAATATTTCTAATGGTCAAGTTAGATTTGCACAAAATACATAAGTTAATTGGATACTTATTTTAACGTATAATTCACAACTATAAATGTAGGAGTGGGACAGTCCAGTGGTTACAGCGCGGGGATTGCACTCGGAGGATCCGACTTCGATTCTCGGCTCTGATCTAAAATGTCCCCGTGTTGACGCGGATTAAGATCATGTTAAATATGTGGGTCCGTAAGTCCTTTCGAGATGGTACGGTCTCTGTGGATGCTACTCCAGCTGGGTTCCAGTGTAAATTGGGTGGTACTGTTCCTTTCACCTTCTGGTAAGTCAGACTGTCTGGGTCGAAAGAAAGGAATAATTAGATGAATTTCAAATTTTAGTTATATACATTAATTATATTGCGGGAAAATGGTTCTAAAAATGTATAAAAATCTTCTGTATGTTCTGAAGATTTTTGTTTTTATACTATCGATCAAAATATCTTGAAATTCGGCACAGTCGTTATTCTGTGATATTGAGACAAACAGACACACAATTAGGGGTGGGACTGCCCAGTGGTTAGCTTGCGGGGATTGCAATCGGACTACCCGAGTTCCATTCGAATACAATCAGTGAATACTCCCGTGTTCACGCGGAGTACGGCCACGTTTAATATGTGGGTCCATAAGTTCTTACGAGAGGTTCGTGGTAAGGTCCCTGTGAATGCTAATTCCGTTGGGTTCCGGTTTAAATTGGGTGGCATTGCCCCGGTTGTTCAAACAGATAACTTACACCTTCTAGTAGGTTGAACGCTCTGGGTCGAACAAAACAAAGTTAAAAACGTTGTACCATGGATCTTATACATCAATATTTCTCTATGAAGGAAGTAAAGTTATTGTGTATTGTAGGAAAAACCGTGTGCTGCACACAACAGATATTTTGTTTCATGATAACTTTCATTTCGGTTAATGAAAAAACGACACAGAAAAAAAAATTGACTCTTTCGTAAAAGTCTTAATCAAACTACATAATTTAATTAAGTTTCATAAAAGCGAGTAAGACAAGCTTTAAGCTTATTAAATTTTAAAATATCATTTTGTGCAAATGTGAACTTCTCTTCATAATAATTTTTGAGATATTTTTAGAGCTGCAAAGAATTTTCAACACTTTTTTTTCTATAATTTTTTTTTTTTAATTATTCTTGATTTTTTACCTTGAGGGTATGAAACGAACTGTCTTATTTTATGTTACACTCTAAGATTAATTTGCTTTTGTACCCAAATAAAGAAAATTATTTTGGAAAATTAATTGGAAAATTGCTTTGAATTTCAGTTTGCCAAAAATATTTTTAAAACTGGGGGTGATATTTTTGTATAAAAAAGTGAAAAAATATAATTACTTCATGTCACTTATTAATTAGATGCTATTGAATTTTTTGAGCAGATAACAAACAATTTTCTTTTCAAACTAAAAAATGTTCAAGTTCAAATGTCAATTCTGGCGGCAGTTTGGCTGTTTTATTGTTTACTACGTCGATTTTATGATTTTATCAATTGTTCGTGCAGCAATGTCACACATTATTTATCTTTTAGTTTATATCTATGCATATAATACAATTATATATATATATATATATATATATATATATATATATATATATATATATATAAATACATTGGTATTTCTCGGGTATATATATTAGAAGTAATCATAAAAATCTTCAATTATATATATATATATATATATATATATATATATATATATATATATATATATATATATATATATAAATATATATATATATATATATATATATATATATATATATGTATTTATTTATATATATATATATATATATATTTATATATATATATATATATATATTTATATATATATATATATAAATATATATATATATATATAAATATATATATATATATATATATATATATATATATTTATATATATATATATATATATATATATATATATATATATATATATATATATATATATATATATATATATAAATAAATATATATATATATATATATATATATATAAATAAATATATATATATATATATATATATATAAATAAATATATATATATATATATAAATAAATATATATATATATATATATATATATAAATAAATATATATATATATATATATATATATATATATATATAAATAAATATATATATATATATATATAAATTAGTAAATCCAAAGTTAGAATGTATGTAGTAACTCATAATACACTATTCCAAAATTTTCTACAAAATACAAAGAAATATAAGAAATTAAGACATATAGAGGAAATAATAAAGCGTAATGCAGGTCATAAAGACAAAGACAATCAACAATTTTCAAAAAAAAATATATATATATATATATATATATATATAAATAAATTAATATATATATATATATATATATAAATAAATAAATAAATAAATATATATATATATATAAATATATATAATGTATATATATATATATATATATATAAATAAATATATATATATATATATATATATATATATAATGTATATATATATATATATATATATATATATATATATATATATATATATATATATATATTTATATATATATATATATATATGTAAATATAAAAGATATAGATTTCTAAAGAAAAATATTGCATTTAAGACATGCATGTTGATAACTGGGGAGTAAGGTCACTACCCCTTACCGCCATTGTGTAAGCACTTTACGTTGCCTTCCTTCTTAATTTTTATTTTCATTTTTATTTTTACATATTAACCCTTTATATATATATAATATGTATATATATGTTGAGTGAATGAGTGAGAGGGGTGATGATTAAAATTATCGAGCACCCACTATAGTTAGAATCTTGTTTTTGATATCATTTGATTCGTCAAAACTTCGAGACCAAGGGAAAATTCTAAAATTTAAAAAAAATCGAATTAGGGGTGACAGTGGAAATATTAATAAGAAAAACGTACAATTATCGTGCACATTTAGCCTAATTAAAATCTGGTTTTGGATCTCATTCGATCCGTCTCAGCTTCCAGATTAACGGCTAAACGGTTCACGATTCTGGCCTATATTTAGGCGAATGATGGAATGCCAAGTGCCTGGCCATTTATAATAAATTAATAATACTTTCGATAGCGTCATTTGAATAAAGTTCATTTTATGAAACTAGCATTCTCTTTTTCGATGAAGTTTTAAGATTAATTTTGGTGATGGCCATTTCCGAAGCAGCTTAAAATGAAAATAAAATTTCATTTCAGTTGGAATGTTGTTTCATAATCATTGCTTTATACATGATTGAACTTTCTTGTTTATTTTAATGGCGGTTATTCCAAAATTTACTTTTTCGACGTTTAGGTACATTTTTCTCAGAATTCATCAAAATTTTCAATCTGATAATTTTTTCACATTCACTTAGGATGCATTTGTATAAACAGATGAAATTTGTATAAACGGATTAAAGTATTTAACATTTAAAAATTATTAAACGTAAAAGTGTGTCGCTGTATAGGTCAAAATTACTAAATACATATTAAAAATTTGAAAATTAAAAACAAATATTGATAAGAGTTCTCATTAGCTTTCGTAACAGTACCCCAAAAATAACTGATAAAATTCTTGTTAAAAACAGATAGTTTTGAGAAAAATGCACCTAAAAAGGTCGATTTTACCCGGTTTCCCTCAAGCCCTTATATTCACAGAGTCCAATTTTTTTAATGTTTATTTCGTTAGCTATTTGACGCAGCGCGCTTGAACTCTATAAGAATGTCTTTAATATTGGTTGGAATAGAGTTTCGTCCAGAACAGAGAACCAAGCGCGAAGCGGCTTTAATCTCCAATCTCTAGGTGTGGTTCTTATCTTCATACTGTGACATTATTTCATTGGTCCATAGTTGGCGGTTCGAGGTTTTTGATTTACTGTTTTTATTATTTGACCTAGCTCCTAGTGTGGCAGTTTGTTGCACATTTAGAGTTTAAGCAGTTTTAGGGGTTGATGCAGATCTGAGGGTTACCTAGCAGTTTAGGATTTAAGACATTTTGTAGAAAAGCAAGGATCGCGAGTTTTATTTAATATCAACTGATTAAGGTGGGACGTTCCTAGTACCGAATATCAAAGTTAAGTACCGAACGGGGTCTCTTACGAGATTTAGCCTTGCGATGATCATAGTCATGCAGATTAAATAATAGTTCATATGGGACAGATGGCAGATTTTTGTAGAATTTAAACGCTAGCTTTTTAATTTGGGTTCTAACAGTTTTTATTTTGAAGTCTTTCCTAATTACCGTGTTTCTTAAGTATCTAGGGGCTTTCTTATAATCCTTAGGGTTTTGTTTTGTCTTGTCTCTAATAAGTCTATGGTAGTTTTACAGGCATATCCCCATACGGGTGCCAGCATTCTCGGGCGGATGACCGATTTATAAATTAGGAGTTTATTTTGATAACTTAGATTTCCGTTTCCTATCATTGGGTATAAGGCTCCTATGGTTATATACGCTTTTATTCGCCATTTTTCCAGCCATGTTTGGAGTATCTCTAAGTGTTGTTGTAGCTGTCTGTGCATTACTGAGACGTAAGGGTGTTTTGCAAGTATCGCGCTGTCGTCTGCATAGAGTGCCAGCTCCGTGTCTGGGGGCCTGGGAATGTTATTTAGATATATGTTAAAGAGTGTCGGGCCCAGGATGGATCTTTGCAGTACACTACTTTTAATAAGCTTGGGTGTAGATAAGTTATTTTTTACTCTGACTTGAAAGTGTTTTATTTTATAAAATATATTATTAAATATTATTGATATATATTAACAGTCTTTATAAATATTTTATTTTATATGATTAGTAATTTCAAGCTCTGTGAGGCGATAGAGTAGTATCATCTATTTAGGGCTTACCTTATAATTAATAATCTAAATGAATGCTGTAAAACATTGACTATAACTTTTCGGACCATAAATAATGTGGTGATAAAATATGAATTTATTTTATGAAATTCATGTGGTGATAAGATATGGATTTTATTTTATAAAGTTATAATTTTAATATTTATCTTATTTATTAAATGAACTTAATTTGACCTCATAATCGTGTGTACCGAGGTTCTTTAATATAAGGTTGGGCACTCAGCCTGGCAACCTATCAAAAAGTTGTCAGCTTCACGTAATGGGAATTAAGTTTCTTCATTCGAAATGTTACTGTCCAGAGTAAACTTTGAGATAAGTTGCCAAAACACAAAAAGTTTTCGCATTATTACACTTAAAAATAGTTTGTTAATTTTGAAGGGGCAATATCCAGGCGTAAACAACTTGCGGAAAGATTTTAAATTATGCTGGTCACACAGGATATAGTGACGTCCAAGGCAATTTAGTGACGTCATTGGAGAAAGATGACAGTCACAGTTAACAAATTCGGTCCCTCTTGAGAGCTCGAGAACAAAATGCGCGCGTTCTTAATTCCCATGTCGTCATATGCGTAGAGGCAGGTAAAAATAATTAAGTCAGTCATGTCCCGGGACAAGTACTCCCTGATGGGCACATCGTCGTTAGCAATAGCGTAGCGTGAGATTTTTGATTGGGGAGGCTGAAAATGCAGCAAAAATGCAGTATTTTGAGTGATTTTCGCTCAAATAGGTTCCTCAGCGATGGAAAACGTTATCGCAGAGTTTCCATCTTAATGCTATCGGAAAGATTGAAGAGGTCTCTTTCAAACAAGTTTCGAACGGAATTCGCAGAATCAATAGACATGTTAAAGAACATGCACTCGAATCATTTGTAGCGTATGACTACGGCTTTTCAAAAATTGAATGAATGAATGCTGACATCGCCGGTTGAATTTTCTTGCCTGTGAATAAAAATCGGCAAACTCCAGGAATGAGGAGCGTGGTCTAAGGTGGCGTGGCTATGTATCAATGTGAACAAACCCTGATTTTCATCATTTATTCAATTAAAATTTCGTTAACTTTTAGTAAAAATATGTTCGATTATAATAATGTTTAATTGTAAAAATCAACTGGGTTGTAAATATTCAACGTTATAAATAATGAAATGTTTGATTATAAATAAATTATAAATAATTATTTAAAGTTCAAATGCTTCGTAAATAAATTTTATGCAAAATTAATAAAATTCTAAAATTTGAAATAAACTAAAAACATCTAAAAAAAAAAGCGGGAGAACGCCGTAGCCCACATATCCCCAGAAAAAAAAAGCCGTTTTTAACAAACGTAAATACGTTTTTAGTCAATACAAAAGCATTATTTGAAGACCTGTTTTTGTTTCGTGAAAAGTTTGTTAAAAGCTGTTATATAACCCGCGTTTACAAATAAACTTACTAAGAACATTTCATTTTAGTTAAAACTACACAAATACCAGTTGTTCTGAGAACGTTATTTGCGAGTCTCTTTCTTCTCCTTGTTTAAAGGGAAATGTTTTTTGCTGTGTTAAGTGTGTAAAAGTTCAGTGAGTTAAAGAATTGACTTTTACTTTCAGTAATTGCTCCGACTGTACTAACTTGTTACTTAACTTTCGTTTCTGAACGCACAGGAAGAGAGCGAAGCACATTTCATTCATTTTGGGAGTCAGTGCGCACAATTACATTTCAAAAGAAATTGTTCAGAAACCGTTAAGTAATGACGCTTTTTAACACTACTTTCCCTTCATAAAATTTTATGGCTTTAGTTTTTGAAACTTTTTTAATCGCCGTCCTGTATATACTATTAGCGAGGTTGTAGATTATCGGCGACAGTAATGTGGTGTTAGCAGTAAGTGACTTTGCCTACATGATAATAGTTGCGATTTCGTTATTACTTTCTTTATATACATAATGTATAAGGAAAGTATTGTGACGGGGTCGAAAATTCGAATTCGAGGTTTTGACGGGAAAGCACGTTTCAAGCATGCCTGATCAAGAATCAAACATTTTTGAAGTGATGTGTGTATGTGTGTGTGTGAGTGAAAGTATGTGCGTGTGTGAAAGCCCCAGGCGGTCCGACTCGTTCAGAGGACTTGGAGTATCAAATTGGACGACCGGGAAGGAAAGTTAGCAGAAGCCAACTCCCAAAAGTATGTGCGTGTGTGTGAAAGTATGTGTGTGTGTGTGTGTGTGTGTGTGAAAGTATGTGTGTGTGTATGTGTGCGTATGTGTGTGTGTGAAAGTATGTGCGTGTGTGTGTGTGTGAAAGTGTGTGTGTGTGTGTGTGTGTGTGAAAGTGTGTGTGTGTGTATGCATGTGTGCGTGTGTGTGTGTCAGTCAGCCTGTGGAGACGATAACTGACGAACGAATGGACCGATTCAAACGAAATTTGGTAAAAAAGTCACAACCCGTAAACACTGGAAGCATATTGTTTTTATACGCAATCGAATGTTCAGAACCCCCCTAAATTTTCGAGTTAAATTTTGAAAACATCGTCAAAAAATCAAAACCACTAATAAAGTTACGCAAATAGACATTTTTTATGTAATTTTTCATTAGAAAACGATTGACATAAATTTTAGGACGTTAACATGAACCGTTCTCGAGATATTGCACATTTTTCAAAAAAAATATTAAAAAGTTATATAAAATAAAAAAAAATATTTCCTATTGAGAAACATGTTCACTTTTCATATGTAATACTATGCGATAAATTTAGTGACATCATTCTCGTGGATCTACCTCGTTCTATTCATGAAAAAAGATACTTTGAGTAATACTTGTGTATTTGAACGCCAATAGTCATTCATCTGCTGTAAGAATAACTTATTTCTCCGTCTATAACACTTGGCGAGATTTTGGCGACGATTTTGGCGGAATGTCGCCAACTTGGCGACATTTTTAATTGTTGCCAAATTAACAAAAATCTCGCTAAATGGATAAAAATGACGCTAAATCAATGAAAATGACGACTCATTGAAGAAAATTCAATATATTGGAAAGAATATAAGTCTCTACTATAAGAATAACATTTTTTTTAACTGTAAAAGTAGTAAATTCATTGCATTATATAAGGAAAGTCAGGTGTTGCTCACATCAGATTTTTTATATTTTATTTCGATTAATTCGCTACATCGGGGAAATTTAAACACAGAATGAATTCACAGTCGAAATTACATTCAATTTTTAGTTTTTTCAACAGAACCGTTTTAAAAGACGAAATATCACTTAATTTTTAATTTCAAGTATAGTTTCCACTCTTTCTAGCATGTAAAATTACCTAAGAAAGAATTGTATATTTAATTATAAAATTTATTTATTTTTAATTTATGTAAGCCGATATTTAAACAAAATTTTTCCGATCGATATTTATAAAAAATAAAGCTAGTGCGATGGCCACAGTTAAACGATTAAGATACAATTTTCATTCGATTTTTATTACAATAGGTGGTTTTAATAGATATAAATTCCTTTATGTAAAGTGTTAAAATAATATCCAAAATATGTTCTTAGTTTGCATTTCATTTAATTACTAGTCGAATACCTGTTGAAAATCAACAATCTCACAATAAGTAACTCACAAATAATATGAAGTTTTGAATAATTTGATTCTTCCAGTGGTCCTTTTCAAACTGCTCACCCGTGCACCAAATTTCAAATATCTGTCTCATTAAGACTGGTCATTTATCATTTATTCAGCTAATTAAACATTTAAGTGTGCGGCATCCCTAAATTAGCAAATACTAGAAAACTGGAATTATATACTTTATTCCTATCTAACGTTTCTATCCTTGAACCAATTTTAAAGTTTCTATTTCAAAGTCCGTTTTACTATCATTTTACATTTCGAACGTTTTGGTGTGGAGCACCCATTAAATAAACATATTCGAAAAATACGGTTTTTTTCTAAGGTGAGTGATTGACCTTTGCATCGCATTTCAAGTTTTTATCTCTCATTTCACCTTTTGAACGTTTTGGAGAGGAGCACCCCATTAAATGAACATTTTTGAAAAACTTTATTCTTTTTTGGTGTTTTTATCAAATGATTAACCCATACAACTAATTTCAAGCTTCTATCAAATTTTAATGGAGGCGTTTATCACATATACGGCAAATCTAACATTTTGGCCTGCGTCCATCCCTAAAGTAGCAAATATTGGAAATCTAAAATTGCATACAATCTTCTTTTCGAAAGCATACTATCTTCTTTCTTTACTCATACACCAAAAGTGAAGTCACTTTTTGATCGCAAAGCTTTTCTATAATTTCACTTTTTGAGCGTTTTGGCGTAGATTATCCCCTGTACAGAACATTTTCGAAACATTCGATTTTTTTAGGGTTTTTTTTCAAAGGATGGACTCGTGTACCAAATTGCAAGTTGCAGAGTTCACTTCAACGATAAGATCTTGCAATTTCATCCCAATAGCTCAACTGTAGAGCGTTGGCTGGCCAGGTCGAAGATCTATGGTTCCATTCCCGTTTGGGGTAGCAAGGTTCTTTATAAAGTCTCTGTCTACTCGATGTGGTGAGGTGAATTTTACACATAAATACAAAAATAGAACACATAAATACACTACATATTACTCACCAATAATTTCAATCAGCTCAACCGCGTTACTTATAGTAGGGGGTCCGATTGGACCTAAGTACATTGCATTCCCTAATTAAAGAATCACTTCCTTTTTGTGGCTACTTAACAATTTATTAACAGAACACACGAATTCTCAATGGACACTAATAACAAATATACACAATTACAATTACTTCCCAATTACCCAGCTTGACCTCGGGGTGTACGGTTAATTTTACAATAATTTGTATTTTTTAATATCCAAAACTTGCCTTTAATTACTTTAAAAAACAAACAAAATTCATTGGACAAATATCCCATGAAGCTTAACGTTACCCTTAAACAGTGTAGATCACATCAAAATACTGTTACACATTACTTATAAAACATTTAAAATCAAATATAATTTCCATACCTTCATTACAGAAGAAATTACACCCAAATGTGTGTGACCTCGGGGTGTACGGTTAATTTTACAATAATTTGTATTTTTTAATATCCAAAACTTGCCTTTAATTACTTTAAAAAACAAACAAAATTCATTGGGCAAATATCCCATGAAGCTTAACGTTACCCTTAAACAGTGTAGATCACATCAAAATACTGTTACACATTACTTATAAAACATTTAAAATCAAATATAATTTCCATACCTTCATTACAGAAGAAATTACACCCAAATGTGTGCTGGTAGCAATCCATCTGCACATTGGAAATGGATGGCAAGATTATTTGAAAGGTTAGTTCAGTATTGGATGTTTCATGAAAATCACTGTTAGTCTGAGCAGCTCGGTTGAGGTTAAACAGGTGACGATAGTTCAGACAAGGATTATTACGGAGATGGGCACACTGTCCACTTCAATTCATCTCCTCTTAACGTTGGCTTAGGCCCAGCGGATAGTGAGAACTTGCGTACAGGCGCTACCATAAGTCAAGAGCAATTACGTTTCAGTAGACATTATCTGCCACGGACCTCACTGAATCCATTCGATGACACCCAGTTGACGTTCGTCTGCTGCATAGGAGCCAGGGATTGATGCTCCGCAAACACTCCGTCCATGCAGTGTCACAGTTGCCACGGCTTGAATGTAGCTAAGGGAGAAAAGGTCCCACACCACGCCGTTCAGAGGCAGAGCTGTGTTGCACTGCGATAACAAAAAAATGACTACTTTCTTTACTTCACTGGTCGCCACCGCACGAAGAATTGCGTCCTCGCGCTGAATTAGGCTCTGGCTCGTTTTGGCTACGAGTCGCCATACATCACCGGACACACGACGTCGTATCCTAGCAGAAAGCATAGATAGGGGCCACGGATAGGGGCCACCTAGATAGGGGCCACGGATGCCGTGCCTGAAATGCATCAAAGTGCATGCCGGATAGGGCTTCACAAAAAACACAAGTGCCACGCACTTGGAGTGCTATTCTCTCGAAATCAGAAAAGCATATGAATTTTTACATTTTACTGAAAACTTCCAGATATTTTAAGACGAGGGCAACGACAAAAAAGGGAGGAAGTCCCCCAATTCCCATTCGCTATTTCCCAAGCGCAATAAAAACAAGACGGTCCAATTTTGCTTCACACCATTGGTTTTCGAAGCGACGCTCATTTTTTATGCGCTCCACTAAAAAAAAAAGAACCAGAGGGCCCTCTACAAACCGGGTGGTCCAAGGATCGGACCCCGACGCGAGCCACACCTGACTGGGCTATAAATTTTCAGAGATTTGTAGCTCAACTTTGACATTTTGCTGCAATTATTTCTCTGAATATTTACAATCCATGTCAAGTAGGCATACAACCCAAAGGCGCCCCAAATCCCAATTTCGTCTGTGCAGAGGCATAGCTATATACATAATACCAAAACCATTATATACATTTCAAGTACATTACAATTGCCCTTTTTCCTCCCAGGGTTACGTATGAAAAATATGGGATTCCTTCATCACACTCGAGAAGTGCCTAGAAAAGCAATTACTATACATAGATTTTATTGATGGCTGGTAAAAAGGGCATATTTTATTGGTTCATTTCTTTGCCCGCGTAGCGGTGTTAGCAGGCAATTATATTATATTTCAGGCTCGAGTGTTATATTTCTCTACTTTTGGTTTTATTGGTTCAAATTCAGCAATCTGTGTCCTAACTCGTCATCTTTCCACGGAGCGGATGGGTACATCAATTCACTTGTCCACGTTAGCTGTATTGTTGCAATATCTTCCTTTACGAGAAATGCATATCAGAAATTGCAGATCATAAAATCACATATCAGAGTTATTGCAAATGAAGACTTTTTCAAGAAGCAACTTTATTGGCCACCGAGGACGGCTAGTTACCATAAATGCTTACAACACAAAAACTAAAATGTACACGAAGACACAATGCATCAATCTTTGCAATTAAATTACATTTCATTGTAATTTCTCTGAAGATTTCACATATTTATCAGATAGCAACCCCAACATCTTACACGTGTTTGCTTCCTGTAAAGAAAGATATGAAATATTTTTCGTTTTCGTAACCATTAAAGGATATTCCAACCATTAAAAGATAACAAAATGGATATGTTATAAGATAAAAAGAATTTTCGGTTTGCGAATTCAGACATTGATTCTCTAGAGAATAAAATACTTTTAAAGAAATGTACACATGTCTTACGCTAAAAATATAAGGATTACATTACACCGTTGTTACATTTTTACTTTATCCTCAATATATAAAACTGGTAGTTTATTTTTCGTCAACTAGCATATTTACTTTTTCCTCTATATATAAAACGGCGTTGCTGGCGATTTAAAAAGTACAAATTTTAATAGAATTCTATATGAAATTGTTCTCCAAAAAAATTCAATTAAAATATTTTGTTTAATTCTATTAGAAAATTCTAAAGGAAATTGTTCTTTAAAAAATTTAATAAAAATGTTTTATTTCGTTCTTCTATGTTAATTTAGGTTACCTTTATATAAAATTATTTGCACAGGTAAATCGAAGAATAAAACCAAATAAATGCACAAAAATATGTTTTGTTCAACATATATCAGATTAAAGATTCCAGAGTTATGGAAGATATACCTGAAGCATTTTTATCCTGTTTTAACAATCGGTTAAACACAATGGAAAAAATCTGATGTGGGCAGCACATGACTTTCCTAATGAATTTACTACTTTTGCAGCCAAAAAATAGGTTATTCTTATAGTAGATACTTATATTCTTTCCACGATATTGAATTGTCGTTAATTAGTCGTCATTTTCATCGATTTAGCGTCATTTTTATTCATTTGGCGAGATTTTCGTTAATTTGGCAACATTTAAAAAAAATCGCCAAATTCGCGACATTACGCCAAATTCGTTGCCAAAATCTCGCCAAACGCTTTGGACGGAGAAAAAAGTGATTCTTATAGCAGATAAATTACTATTGGCGTTCAAATACAAAAGTATTACTCAAAGTATCTTTTCTCATGAATGGAACGAGCTAGATCCACAACAATGATGTCACTAAATATATCGCATGATATTACATATGAAAAGTGAAGCATGTTTCTCAACAGTTAATATTTTTTTTTAATTTATGGGATTTTTTGATAAATTTATTTGAAAAATGTGCAATATCTCGAGAACGGTTCGTGCTAGCGTTCTAAAATTTATGTCAATCGTTTACTAAGGAAAAATTACATAAGAAATCTCTATTTGCATAACTTTATTAAAGGTTTTGATTTTTTGATGATTTTTTCAATGTTTCAGTCGAAAATTTAGGGGGGTTCAAAACATTTGATTGCGTTTAAAAACAATAGGCTTCCAGTATTCACGGATTATGATTTTGTACCAAATTTCATTCGAATCGCTCCATTCGTTCGTGGAATATCGTCTCCACAGACTCACTGACACACATACACACACACACACGCAGATATCACCTCAAAAGTGTTTGATTCATGATCAGGGATGCTTGAAACGTGCTCTCCCGTCGAAAACTCGAATTCGAATTTTCGACCTCGTCACAATACTTTCCTTATACATTATGTATATAAGGAAAGTAATAAATATGAGTGGGAAAAATATTTTCCGAAATAAAACACATGACTTTAAAAATGAAAATATCAATAATTCCTGTAATCTTATATCCCAAAGACGTAACTGATATAAATCAAAAATATAATACAGTTCATTTATTGAATTTATTTTTCTATCAATTCTGTTTAAATCGGAAAAGTTAAATAATAATCGTCAGCCTTGTGAAACAGAGCACTTTCTGATCACTAAATACTGCATTAATTTGAATGTTTTAATACATTTCAATCTAAAAAAAACATTCATTAATAAAAAATATTTTCAATAAATTGATTATTGGAATAGCCACCAGACGATTTCTGCATTTGAAGATTATGTGTGAATTTCTGTGTTTCTATTTGTAACCATAGGAACTTTGTTACTATGGTTACAACTAGAATAAAGAACTGCATAAATAATTTTATTTTGTATATTATAAAATCGTCTGCTATAATTATAAATTAAAATATCCCAATAACGGTTGGCTGTACACTGATAAAGTTAATTAAGAAAATTTAGGATACTTTTTTTTGCGTAAAATGGTATGGAAGCAAATTCTGTGTATCTAATCGGTCTCGAGGTACTGTCAGAAGAATGTTGGAACCAAAAATTCCGAGATTTTTAAATTTTTCTATCAAAATTCCAGGAGTTTAAAATTTTCTCATTAGTTATAAGTCAAGTTCCACTTGTATACAAAGTTTCCGAGTTTTTATTTTCAGTACGGACTGTTTGATTCATCCCTTTCCTACCTTTGTTACACAGTCTCAGCAATGCACAATATACAGGGTGATTAAAAAAGGATGGACCAAACTTTAGAAAGTGGTTGTACACACGAAATCAATAATTTTTCGTCATAGTTTACCGGGTCGGAAATGAAACGTAAAGTTGTTACAGGGCGTTTACTCCTTGAGAAGCGGCCGCTCCGCATACTTAGAAACGTCATTCTGGTTGTCATTTTCTGGTTGAAGAAGAAAATTACGCATGCAAAATTCATCTGGGAAGAAGAAGAAACCTTATGCAAATTTTCGTAACACCGAATGTACGGCCTTATCGGTTTGCAGCAGTTAATCGCATCTCCAACTTTTGAGATGATACAGCCCCACGATCGCCCTATCTGTCATGTCTTGACTTCTTTTTGTGGGGATATTTCAAAAGTCTCGTCTATGACACTCCTCTTGAATCCAAAATGGAATTTTGGCCGCTGTTGCCGGAGTGTGCGACATGCCTGCTCTGTTCGAGAGAGTTCATTAATCCCTTCATAGTCGCTGTGAGACGTGCATTCAGGTTGGCGGTCGCTCTTTTGAGCCATTACTGCCATTACTGAAATTATAGTTTATTAAATGTCATTTTATAACTTCAATCTTGTGTTTTCGCCTCACCTCAGTGGTTTCACCATTAAGCGCCCACTTGCGCCTTTATGTTTCATTTCTAACCCTGTAAACTATGACGAAAAATGCTTGATTTGATGTGCACTACCATTTCTTAAAGTTTGTCCGACCTTTTTAAATCCCCCTGTAGATAAGTGGATACATTTTAAGTCCTTCTGACCAGAAAATAATGGAAACTATTTTTAGGATTTAATTTGAATCGATTAAAAAGCTACAAAAATAACTGTATAATAAAAACTTTGCTAAAACAAAGCATATATCAAATAATTAACGGAACCAACCTCTCTTGGAGGCATGAAAAAGCGAATTTCTTCAGGATGAAAAACAGAGCAACTACACAGGCAAAGGCAAAAAGCTGCTTGTATGTGTTAATCAATAAAGACAACTTTAACACAAATAGATTAAATGCATCAAATTTATCAGATTTATTTCACCTGCTACCAACTTACACGTGAAAAGGTATTTTAAGAACAACTTGACAACGGAAGCTCATAAAAATACTCACCCTGATACCTGTAGATACAAAAGACCATTATAAAAGGGATAGGATAAGACAAAAAATTCTAGCGTGATATTTCAAAGAAGTGGCTAACGTAGCTTGATATCTTGTATGTTCGTTATATGTGATGTACAGCCACAACACTCTCACCACATATTTATTGTAATGCGATAGAAATGGACCAAAAATAAATTGTGAATAGAAACAACCTTTTCTGTGTTCTCCCCCCTACATAACAGTGGCCCAGGGAAAACCAACACACACGAACATGCGCACAGAGCGATTTTCAATTTTATTTATTTAGATTTTATAGATGAAAATATTCTGATGCAAAGTACGTAGAGAGATGAAACTGTATGGTGAATTTCATCTCTCTACGTTAGAGGAGAAAACGAGCCCGTCAAAGATGTTGAGGGACAAACAGGGTTAACGTTAAGTTAATAAGATGAGTATGTAAAAATGTAGAACCTGAATACATGAAAAAAATTGTGTTGAGACTTATTTCAGATGTTTTTTATTGGTCTTACAAAAATCACACTGCCATAGCGCTTTTGGGCATGCTCGGGTGATTTGCAGAAATTGCGGAATAAAAAATATCAAGTTTTCTTTCGCTTTTAGTCGAAAATTAGCAGAAAATAGGGTAATTAATAAAAATATGTTTTCGTTACAATGTGAATATACAGGGCGTGACAGCTCAGTGGTTAAGGTACGGGAATTGCACTCAGTCTGCCTGGGTTCGATTCCCGTCACTGCGAAAACTATCGCCGTATTCACACGGAGTACGATCACGTTAAACATGTGGGTTCGTAAGTCCTTCCGAGAGGTTGGTGGCAGGGGAAAGAGGGTACTGCCCCTGTGGATGCCTCCGCCACTGGGTTCCGGTCTAAATTGGGTGGCACTTCCCGGCTGTCCAAACACATACCGTATACCTTTCTGGTAGGTCGGACGGTCTGGGTCGAAGATGAAGAATGTGAATATCAGGGTGTCTCTAAAAGATTAAAACGCCCTTTAATTCTTTACCTCTTGGAGATAAGTGGGCAATGTGAATTGCAAAAATGTTGAAAGTAAGGTAGGAAATATGACTACGTTAATGAAATAGTTCTCCCATTCATTTTCAAAAAGTTACATTTTTAAATTTTTATGTGACCCCCTTAGACAAATTTGGCCAATCATAAAATTTTTATTTTTAATGCAACAAGATCATTAAAAAAACCCCACATATCTGTATCTTTAAAATCAACTGAATTATGATGAAGAGAAATCTGACTTATGCCACTTTTCCGTACCATGTAAAAGGCTGTTTCATCAGTGAAAATAAGGATCATAAACAAATTGACGATGGAAATTGTTTAGATCAAAAATACGTTAATATGTGTCAACAATTTTTTATCGCAGATGCATCTAAATAAAGCATTACACAGACAGAGATCATATAAAGCAGTGGTACTCACTACGCGGTTGGGTATCCTATGTATTATCATCCAGTTTTATCTTTTTTGTGATATGTCACAAATTTACATTTCTAATTTGATATGAGGTCCCCATTCACAATGTTCAATTTGTAATTAAATATAACTCGCTCAAGGTCAATCAGGTCTGAGCATCTAACCCTAATTAACCCAAAGAAATGGTCGTTTCAGATATAGCAATAGTAAGTTACTATAAATGCCATAAACTCAGACTACAAGCGTTAATAGACGAAAAATTGAAAAAATATTAAGAAATCAAGTATTACCATGAACCATGAGGCGGGAGCTCTGTATACACGTGCAGTGAAGACGATCAGCTGTAACTGAATGAAACACGTTGAAATGCATCCCGGAGAAGGAGAAGAAAATAAACACTGGAATCAGAGGGGAACAGGTAGTCGAAGGGACCTCCACTGAAACGCATTCAGGGAGTTAGAGTTGGAGACATGGCAACCATAATTAATAAAAGGTAAACAGAATGAACAGGAATCATAGATGGAAAATCTTATTATGAAGGGATTCACAGGAGAAATGAATAAACGAGTATGGCACTAACCATTAAAATGGGGCTCAAATCGTTGTTACAAACTGGCTAATGTTACATATTTTTGTCGAAAATAATTTTCAAAATATTAAATACACACACACAAACACATACACCCACACACACATACACCCACACACACATACACCCCCCCACATATATATATATATATATATATATATGTGTGTGTGTGTGTGTATTTTTGTCTTATATATATAATTAAGAACTCCAGGTTAGCCCCCAAGATCTCCTACGTTATCCAGAACTTTCCAAAGTGGTTACGAATCCTGATTGGCTAGGGATCTAAAGGCTCAACCGCTGTTGTATATGAACCTTGTTACAACAGTGCTAAAAATGCAAGTCTACAGGTGGTTCTCGTTCCATGACTGACGTCATTTTTTTTACCCGACTTTGCGCATATGATGTCAGCGGGTAAGAAAACTCGCGCATTTTGTTCTCCGGCTCTTAGATGAGACCGAATTTGTTAACTGCGACTGTCATTCTTCCTCAGCCGTCACTAAAGCTCCTTGGATATCAGTGAGTAAGGTGTGCCCAGCGCAATTCAAAATCTCAGCGTAAGTTGTTTACGTCTAGATATTGTTACTTCCAAATTAACAAAAAAATTTTTAACTGTAACTTTTAACTGTAAAAACTTACTATGTACTAATGGCGGCTACATATCAAATCCTCAAATCGATCAACTTATATAACAGAATGACAAATCAATAGATCATAAAAGTCATTTTATTAAAAACATGCTTCAGAGGTACATACAATTTTTTAAAAAAGTCAGTGCGCTTTCTGGTATCATCATACCCTTCCTCAGTGGCGTTAAAATAATAAAAATTGCCAACATGTTTAAATACAATCCACTACCGGCAAGCTGAATTTGCATATCCTAAAAGTGACATAAACACAAAACATATTTTATGCATCCATACACCAGATTTAAAAAACATTTTTGTAATTTTTAAAATTTGGTGTAATGAATAAAATATGTTTTGTGGTAATGTCAATTTTAGGATATGTAAATTCAGCTTGCCGGCAGAGGATTGTATTTAAGCATGTTGGCAATTTTTCTTATTTTAACTTCACTGAGGAAGGGTATCATGATACCCGAAAGCGCTCTGACTTTTTTAAAAAATTGTATGCACGTCTGAAGCATGTTTTTAATAGAATGACTTTTGCGATCTATTGATTTGTCATTCCATTATATAAGTTGATAAACTTACTATGGTTTGGCAACTCTTCTCAAAGTCCTCCTTGGAACGTGACGACACGAACAGAGGAATTCTCCACCACTGACGTCAATCTGACATCTTTTTGATTGGTTGTTGGGCTGATGAGACACCTTGTAAGTTGACTTCTGTGTAATGAGTGCTGCTGAAACTGTTATTTTATGGATTTTATTAAATCTTAGATATTTTCCGGGTATTTTTAGATTGTTGTCGTGTGCTACTTGAATTAATTGATGGTGACATTCGGAAGAATAAAGCGAAGCCGATTCTATCGCTTAAACGAGGGATTACCAGTTAGCGGCTGTGAGTTTTGAAATTTTGTTCGTAGAATTTCCATTGCACAGTAAGTGAATTTTCTTTACGCATTCTTACTGATTATGTCATCTTGTTGAACTAGAGTTGTGGTTCTTAATTTGTACAATCTCTTACGTAGTATTGAAAAAGTATTGTTTTAAAGAAAATGTTCGATTTCGAGCTTTTGATGCCAATGTGTTTTAAGATGATGTTTTAAGACCTTCTGAACACGTTTCGACTATTTTTGGAGTGACGTCCGTCTGTCTGCTTGTCTGTCTGTCTGATGTCTGTGGTCGAGTATTTGTGTATTCGGTAGCAGTCACGAATAATAATGGATTTTTACGTTCCAGGAGGAGATATGTAAACAAAAAATCTAGAACTAGGTAATTTTTTTTAAATTGTTGTGAAAAATAGTCGCGATGCAATGTTTTTTGTGCATGATGTCATTTGCCCCTCCTTGTGGGGCAAGTTACCCCCATGGAAGGTACATTGTATGGTATCAATCGACATATTTTTTCAAGCCCTTTATAGTGAAGGGTAACGCGCTATAGTTGCAATATTTTGGACTCACGACACAGATTTTTTCAAATTTTTTCTTATAAAATTTGAAGAAGAAAAATGAATTCTGGTATGAGAAAAATGAGTTGGTCACGACTTAGGCACAGATATAAATCTCTACAGTTTTCTTTTGTATTAACCGATTTCATGATTCACTTGCATAGACCAGAATTTTTTTTTAATATTAATTAATTATTAATTATTTTTGGTCCCAAGCAGCAGAAATTATTTTGCGTGAATAATGTCATAAAATAAAATCCCAATACATTTAAATCAGTTTATTCGTTGCTTTATGTCTAATTTGTTTTGCTTTACAACAGGTAATATGGGCTTAAGGTAACTGAAGTAAGATGCATAAGTTTAGCAACTTAATTTTTACCTTCTCATGCTGTGTAATATAGTGTAGAGAAAGTATTGTTTTTGCGAAAATTTTCGAATTCGAGATTTTGATGCCAATATATGTTTTAAGATATCCTGCACATGTTTTGACTATTTTTGGAGTGATGTTTGTCTGTAGTCGATTTCTTTCGTACTCAATTGTGGGCACAAATATCAATGGATTTTCAAGAAAACTTTATATACGGCTTTGTTATCAAAATATCTAGAATTTACTGAAATTTTTTTTATATTCGATCGAAAACTTATTCGAAATTTTATATTTTTTTAGCATGGCAGCATAGAACAAAATTTAACATAAGCATGCATAAAAGGGTTTATTTATGGCTCAATGATTAAAAGACTTAATAGTTTCAATCATTGCTGTGAAAGATAGTCATGATGCAATTTTTTTGTACGTAACGTCATTAGTCCGCCCCCCCCCCCCTTGGGAGGAAAGTTACCCCCATCCCAGAGGGACACATTGAAAAAAAAAACAGGCAATAAAATATTTATTCTAGTATGAGAAAGTAGAGTTGAGATGAACTCCAGTTAATTCTTATCTATGAGCTAATATAATTTTCTAATAAAGACTATACAAGTTTGATCGTAGATTTTATAGGCTCTAATTCAAGTTTTAAGTTAAACATCGGTTGCATAAAATCTAAAAATTTTACATTTCCTGTTTCATTGATATCTACGTTAAATCTTTCAACAGTATGATGATCATATTCTGAACACTGAAGTTTTTAGCTATGATAACCACTATATTTAAAAAAATAAGAACATGATTTAAAATTAAATTACATACTTTTACAGGGATTTCAAAAGGTTACATATTACTCGCTGTTGTTTATAGATGGCATTTTAAGTTTTCAAAGATGTAAGCATTACAATCTTTTAAAAACTGAAAATTTTCAAATTTCGTTAACTTGACAAGATGATATCTCAAAATATATCAAAGGTTCATAAAAATAAATTATGGATCTGGAAACTGGGTTTTCTACTGAATATTTTTGTCGCTTATTGCTTATATTTAGTTTCACAGTTTAGAAGATATTTCAAGTGAAAATTAGTAAACTGAAGCAGAATCTGTCTTGGACAGAAGCTTTTATTTTTTTCGACAAAAAATAGTTCATGATATTAAAATATTGAAACCATTTTTGTATGACCATAGATGATATTCCATTTCCGACTAAGCAACTATAAATTGTTTCCATTTTTTTTCAATTAGATTCTGAGATATAAGTGTCCAAAGTGCTTTCAATTTTCGCATTTCTTCAAATTTTGCCGGTTATCTTGATCATAGATTTTATACACATCTATATAAATAAAAATGAAAATCTGTCTGTCTGTCTGTCTGTCTGTCTGTCTGTCTGTCTGTCTGTCTGTCTGTCTGTTTGTCACACCATCACGGGAGAACGGCTGAACCGAATTTGATGAAATTTTGTGGGTAGCCCAGAAATAGCCCCACTTAAAATTATATCCGTGTTTTGAGTTTCTACGACCAGTGGTTCTCGAGATATTAGTAAAAAACGAAATTTTCGTTTGTCTCATCGTCACGGAAAAACGGCTGAACCGAATTTAATGAAATTTGGTGAATAGCCTTGAAATATCCCCCCATAAATTTTGTCCAAGTTTCGAGTTTCTAAGACCCGGGGTTGTCGAGATATTAATGAAAAACGGAACTTTTTCCTAGGAGTTCTACTCCCTAACTCCGTGGTTTATCCAAACGAAAAGCTTGAAAATCGTTTGAAAGTGAATTAAAATTTAATCTCTGAGTTTGATGGGAGGTTTTTTGCGTTAATTAGTCACTTTCTGAAAACATGAATTGTTTGAAACATCATTTAAAGGGGAAATCTATCTCCATGGTTCATGGTTTATTTAAAACAAGCTTTTACGGAACAATGAGAAGTATAGAGAAATCAAAATCGTTATTTAATTTCGCAGTTTATGTTATAAGACATGACATATTTAACATGTTATAAGATTCTATCTTATATCATGTTACTCAGAAACGCAATTAAATTAAATCTGTCTGTTAATTTTAATAATTATTTTTTCGATTTGAATAATAAATAAATGGATATAAAAATATATTTTAGAAAAGAACGATTTGATTTTTCTTATAGCATTTTTGACTGGATAATATCAATTACGGTCTTCAGGTTTAAAAATTATTATTATTTATATTTTCGGGGATTATTGATTCAAGGATTATTGATATTTTCAAGTTATTATGCAATTATTTTATTATGACAAAAATTGTTTAAACTCATATATTGTATGTTGTACGAATCTTCTACAAATACACGTGTATATCTTTTAATCTACGAGAATATAAGTAGTACAGGTATATTGACATATGTTTTGATATATATTGGCTTATATTGGAATCAATTACGACCTTCTGGTATAAAGAGTACGGATATTATTGATGTTTTCAATTTATTACGTCATCTCTTTTATTTTGGCAAATATTTTTGAGACGCATATTGTAATACGGGTAATCTTCTACTAACACATTGGCATATTTTCTGATCTGCGACAATATAATTAGTACGGGGTTGCATATATTCATTCAATTCCTATTTTGTCTTCTGTAAATTTGCTTACAAAAGGGGGCAGGATGTTTTGTTCTTCAGATCTGACCGTGAAGATAATTTTGCATAGTGAGAACATATATTCTTAAACTTCTCTTTAGGAGCAATAAATTTAATATTTTAACAGAATTTGCACATGATTGCGAACTTTAAGTTTCTTTAAATTATACACTCCGTACGAATAACGGGTGTGCTGTTAGCGGTTAATAAATTTTAACATTTTAGGAGGATATATCATGTTGCTCGGCATCGCAATTAAATTAAATGTGTTTGTTAATGTTTTTATTATTTTTTTTCGATTTAAATAATAAATAAATGGATAAATGGATATAAAAGTATATCTTATGAATGGACGGTTTGATTTTTCTTTTAATTATATTAATTGCTGACTGCGTACATCAATTTCATTTATTTTGGCAAAGAGTTTTCAAGCTTATATCGTATTTAGCTACTAAACTCATATATTGTGTTTAGCCAATAAATTCATATAGCCGATTGTTGAAACAGAAAAAGAGTAGAGCGGGTATATCTTCTAATACAATTGTAGTGTTTTCATTTAGTATATTGAAACGGGATAAGAATGTTTCATTCAGATCTGCAAATTCAAAGCTACGAATTTGGAGGGATATCGCTAATTTGACAACTTTTCTTAAACTTTGCCAAATTGACGGAAATGTCGCCAAATTGATATAAACGACACACAAACAGCTGCCATAAACCTTCGGGTTGGTCGTGTGGCTTGGGTCTTCTACATATCAATGAAATTTTTTTTTGTTTTGTTAGAAGAGAGTACTGAAATGATGTTTGGTTAGCATTTATCTGTCAGACCAACCATCCTACTTAGTAATACATTTAGCGAATTTTTAAAATGTCACCAAATTGATAAAAAAATTTTCAAATCTATAAAAATATCTTGAAATTGATAAAATTGCGCTACATAAATGATATTAATTGTTTTTTGTTAGGGGATAGTATTGTGATGACATTTCGTCAATTTGTCGCAAAGTGGAACTGTCAGTTCTACAGTCCCACTTGGCGATAAATTTGGCGATTTTTTAAAATGTCGCTAATTTGACGAAACTGTCGCCAAATGTTCCATAGAAATATAACTATTTAGACGATATTTTTCTACCAATTTATTTGAAGCAAATGATATCATGTCGCTTAGCAACGGATTTAAATCCAATGTGTTTATGCGGCAGGCGATTTTTATTAAATCCTTTCCGATTTGAATAATGAAGATATGTATATAAAATAAATTTCATTGCCATTTCATTTTGGACTGGGTAATATCAATTATACTCTTCAGGTTTAAACATTATTATTATTGATATTTTCCGGAATTATTGATTCAGGGATTATTGATATTTTTAAGTTATTACGCCATTGTTTTATTGCGGCAAAAATTGCTGACACACGCATATTGTACGTTGTACGAGTAATCTTCTAGGAATGCACGGGTATATCTTCTAACCTACGAGAATATAAGTAGTACAGGTGTATTGGCATATATTTTGACATATATTGGCATATATATTGGAATCAAGTACAGTCTTCTGGTATGAAGATTAAGGGGATTAATTATATATTCAATTTATTACGTCGTCTGTTGTATTTTACCAAAAAACATTTGTGACTCATATTGCAAAACGGGTAATCTTCTACTAATAATCGGACATTATAAGTAGTACGTGTATATCTTCCCATATAATTTTAGCACTTTAATTTTGACATATATTGGAATAAATGACTGTCTTCAGATTTAAAGGTTACGGGTTTATTGGTATTTTCAATTTATACATGTAATCTACTAATACAGGTTATATTTTCTAATATTCGCGTATATAATTAGTACGGGTCCCATACAATTTTAACGCTTTTATTTTGCATATATTGATTCAATTCCATATTTTTTTTATATTTGCTTACATAAGGGGTCCAAGATGTTTTATTCTTCAGATATGTCCATGAAGATAATTTTATATAGCGAGAACAGAGATTCTTAAACTTCTTTTTAGGAGCATTATATTAAATATTTTAACAGAATATTTTGATTAAACATGTCATTTAGTATACTATAAGAATTTGGGCATGATTATGAATTTCAAGTTTCTTTATATTATATACTCCGTACGAAGAACGGGTATGCTGCTAGTTTAAAAATAAATATCAGTTGTGAAATATACTTAACTATCAAGTTATGTTTATGATTTTAAAATTTTTGGCATATATTTTTTTGCCACCATGTCACACACTGGGCCTTTTCCAGAAAAGTGACATAAATCTAGAAGATATGATGTGTAAAAGATATGATGTGTACAGCATATATAATGGCTTTATTTCTGGCCTAGTGCCATATTGCTTACCAAATTCATAGCATGCTGCTTTTGGTATTGAATGAATACTATGTTAATTAACATTCGGCGCTTTATTAGTCCAAATATGTAGATTGGGCTTATCCATACTGACTTGCAAAATCTTCATCAAAATACAACCGACATTTAATGGATGTCCCGTGAAATAAATGACTATTGACGAATTTTTGCTTTCCCTGCAATACATGGTAATGTATAGGGAAAGTATTGGAATCATGTCGAAAATCGCAACTCGAGTTTTCGACGGATCTACACGTTTCAAGACCTTTAGAATACGAAAAAACCATTTTTAGCGTGACGTCTGTGTGTCTGTCTGTGTGTCTGTCTGTCTGTGCAGATTTTGTATCCACTCTTAACTAAAAATTAAAGGACCGAATTTCACAAAATTTGGTAGGTAAGTCACTTGTGAGCGAGTCTGATGCTGGTTAGTTTTGGGTATGATTTGGAATAAAAGAACCCGCCTTTTTTGCGAAATGGCCCGCAAAAGCTTGTATACACTCTTAACTGAAAAACTAATGGGCCGAATTTCACAAAATTCGGTAGATGAGTCACTTGTGGGTTACCCTGGTGCTGATTAGATTTTGGTATGATTCGGAAGAAAATGACCTACCTTTTCTTGCAGAGTGGCCCGCAAAAATCGTCCAAATCTAAACTAAAGAACTGGGTATACTCAAATATATCCATTAAATGTTGATTTAATACGTAATTTTTAACGACGAAAAGAATAAGACCAACCCCATTACATTAGGACTAGCCGTTCTCGAGATATTTTAGTTTTTCGTACTTTCCCTACGCCACCTTTGAAAATAAGCCCGGTTACCGAATGAGAACGGAAATTGAATTAAAAGTGAAATAAATTTAATTAAAATAAAGAGAACGTTAATATAAGTCTGCAGGGAAAGTCATGTGCTGCTCACATCAGATTTTTTTGGGTCAAAATGCAGTAATTTGCGAAAAAATAATTATCTAGTATTAAATAATTTTATCTAGTATTAAAAATAATTTATCTAGCATTAAAAATAATTTATCTAGTATCTTTTTAATAAATTATCGAACTAGATCCACGAGAAAGATGATAACAAATTTGTAATATGATATATCCTATCTAAAGTGAACATATTTTATGCTATTTAAAATTTTTTAAAATGTAATGTAATTTTTGTGAAAAATTAATGTGAAAATTGCGTAATATCTCGAGAACGGTTCATGCTAGGGTTCTAAAGTTTGTGTCCTTCGTTATCTATTAAAAAATTACGTATTAAATGATTATTTATTTATGATTATTAATTGCTTCAATTTTTTATGAATATTTAAAAAAAAATATTCGAAAATTGGGGGGAAGGGGGGGGGAGGGGACATTTCTAACATTTTGTTACGTTTAACATCAATTGTGTTTCAGTATTCGTTGATTGTAATAATTGTTTTAAATTTCATTTGAAATGCTTTATTCGTTCATCAAATATCGTAGCCATAGACATACTGAGGCACATACTAACATACATTAAAGACATCACTTTAAAAACATTCGATTCGAGCTCAGGGGTGCTTGAAATGTACTTTTCTGTCGGAAATTCGAATTAGAATTTTTGAGCTCATCGCAATCCCTATACTTTATATGTAGGGATGTATGTATGTAGTGAAAATAATACATACTGGTGCTTTGTTAGTTCTAGAAGAATCATTATAAGAATTGATGATAGAGTGTTTGTTTGTCAATGTTACAAGGACGGTACTTGAATTTTCTTGACGGCTTTACATCATGTAAAATCACTCAATGACCGTTGCTCTCATGTCAGAGATTTTATAGAGATTTTATAGAGATTTTATGCTCTCATGTCAGAGCCCTTATATTCACAGAGTCCAATTTTTTTAATGTTTATTTCGTTAGCTATTTGACGCAGCGCGCTTGAACTCTATAAGAATGTCTTTAATATTGGTTGGAATAGAGTTTCGTCCAGAACAGAGAACCAAGCGCGAAGCGGCTTTAATCTCCAATCTCTAGGTGTGGTTCTTATCTTCATACTGTGACATTATTTCATTGGTCCATAGTTGGCGGTTCGAGGTTTTTGATTTACTGTTTTTATTATTTGACCTAGCTCCTAGTGTGGCAGTTTGTTGCACATTTAGAGTTTAAGCAGTTTTAGGGGTTGATGCAGATCTGAGGGTTACCTAGCAGTTTAGGATTTAAGACATTTTGTAGAAAAGCAAGGATCGCGAGTTTTATTTAATATCAACTGATTAAGGTGGGACGTTCCTAGTACCGAATATCAAAGTTAAGTACCGAACGGGGTCTCTTACGAGATTTAGCCTTGCGATGATCATAGTCATGCAGATTAAATAATAGTTCATATGGGACAGATGGCAGATTTTTGTAGAATTTAAACGCTAGCTTTTTAATTTGGGTTCTAACAGTTTTTATTTTGAAGTCTTTCCTAATTACCGTGTTTCTTAAGTATCTAGGGGCTTTCTTATAATCCTTAGGGTTTTGTTTTGTCTTGTCTCTAATAAGTCTATGGTAGTTTTACAGGCATATCCCCATACGGGTGCCAGCATTCTCGGGCGGATGACCGATTTATAAATTAGGAGTTTATTTTGATAACTTAGATTTCCGTTTCCTATCATTGGGTATAAGGCTCCTATGGTTATATACGCTTTTATTCGCCATTTTTCCAGCCATGTTTGGAGTATCTCTAAGTGTTGTTGTAGCTGTCTGTGCATTACTGAGACGTAAGGGTGTTTTGCAAGTATCGCGCTGTCGTCTGCATAGAGTGCCAGCTCCGTGTCTGGGGGCCTGGGAATGTTATTTAGATATATGTTAAAGAGTGTCGGGCCCAGGATGGATCTTTGCAGTACACTACTTTTAATAAGCTTGGGTGTAGATAAGTTATTTTTTACTCTGACTTGAAAGTGTTTTATTTTATAAAATATATTATTAAATATTATTGATATATATTAACAGTCTTTATAAATATTTTATTTTATATGATTAGTAATTTCAAGCTCTGTGAGGCGATAGAGTAGTATCATCTATTTAGGGCTTACCTTATAATTAATAATCTAAATGAATGCTGTAAAACATTGACTATAACTTTTCGGACCATAAATAATGTGGTGATAAAATATGAATTTATTTTATGAAATTCATGTGGTGATAAGATATGGATTTTATTTTATAAAGTTATAATTTTAATATTTATCTTATTTATTAAATGAACTTAATTTGACCTCATAATCGTGTGTACCGAGGTTCTTTAATATAAGGTTGGGCACTCAGCCTGGCAACCTATCAAAAAGTTGTCAGCTTCACGTAATGGGAATTAAGTTTCTTCATTCGAAATGTTACTGTCCAGAGTAAACTTTGAGATAAGTTGCCAAAACACAAAAAGTTTTCGCATTATTACACTTAAAAATAGTTTGTTAATTTTGAAGGGGCAATATCCAGGCGTAAACAACTTGCGGAAAGATTTTAAATTATGCTGGTCACACAGGATATAGTGACGTCCAAGGCAATTTAGTGACGTCATTGGAGAAAGATGACAGTCACAGTTAACAAATTCGGTCCCTCTTGAGAGCTCGAGAACAAAATGCGCGCGTTCTTAATTCCCATGTCGTCATATGCGTAGAGGCAGGTAAAAATAATTAAGTCAGTCATGTCCCGGGACAAGTACTCCCTGATGGGCACATCGTCGTTAGCAATAGCGTAGCGTGAGATTTTTGATTGGGGAGGCTGAAAATGCAGCAAAAATGCAGTATTTTGAGTGATTTTCGCTCAAATAGGTTCCTCAGCGATGGAAAACGTTATCGCAGAGTTTCCATCTTAATGCTATCGGAAAGATTGAAGAGGTCTCTTTCAAACAAGTTTCGAACGGAATTCGCAGAATCAATAGACATGTTAAAGAACATGCACTCGAATCATTTGTAGCGTATGACTACGGCTTTTCAAAAATTGAATGAATGAATGCTGACATCGCCGGTTGAATTTTCTTGCCTGTGAATAAAAATCGGCAAACTCCAGGAATGAGGAGCGTGGTCTAAGGTGGCGTGGCTATGTATCAATGTGAACAAACCCTGATTTTCATCATTTATTCAATTAAAATTTCGTTAACTTTTAGTAAAAATATGTTCGATTATAATAATGTTTAATTGTAAAAATCAACTGGGTTGTAAATATTCAACGTTATAAATAATGAAATGTTTGATTATAAATAAATTATAAATAATTATTTAAAGTTCAAATGCTTCGTAAATAAATTTTATGCAAAATTAATAAAATTCTAAAATTTGAAATAAACTAAAAACATCTAAAAAAAAAAGCGGGAGAACGCCGTAGCCCACATATCCCCAGAAAAAAAAAGCCGTTTTTAACAAACGTAAATACGTTTTTAGTCAATACAAAAGCATTATTTGAAGACCTGTTTTTGTTTCGTGAAAAGTTTGTTAAAAGCTGTTATATAACCCGCGTTTACAAATAAACTTACTAAGAACATTTCATTTTAGTTAAAACTACACAAATACCAGTTGTTCTGAGAACGTTATTTGCGAGTCTCTTTCTTCTCCTTGTTTAAAGGGAAATGTTTTTTGCTGTGTTAAGTGTGTAAAAGTTCAGTGAGTTAAAGAATTGACTTTTACTTTCAGTAATTGCTCCGACTGTACTAACTTGTTACTTAACTTTCGTTTCTGAACGCACAGGAAGAGAGCGAAGCACATTTCATTCATTTTGGGAGTCAGTGCGCACAATTACATTTCAAAAGAAATTGTTCAGAAACCGTTAAGTAATGACGCTTTTTAACACTACTTTCCCTTCATAAAATTTTATGGCTTTAGTTTTTGAAACTTTTTTAATCGCCGTCCTGTATATACTATTAGCGAGGTTGTAGATTATCGGCGACAGTAATGTGGTGTTAGCAGTAAGTGACTTTGCCTACATGATAATAGTTGCGATTTCGTTATTACTTTCTTTATATACATAATGTATAAGGAAAGTATTGTGACGGGGTCGAAAATTCGAATTCGAGGTTTTGACGGGAAAGCACGTTTCAAGCATGCCTGATCAAGAATCAAACATTTTTGAAGTGATGTGTGTATGTGTGTGTGTGAGTGAAAGTATGTGCGTGTGTGAAAGCCCCAGGCGGTCCGACTCGTTCAGAGGACTTGGAGTATCAAATTGGACGACCGGGAAGGAAAGTTAGCAGAAGCCAACTCCCAAAAGTATGTGCGTGTGTGTGAAAGTATGTGTGTGTGTGTGTGTGTGTGTGTGAAAGTATGTGTGTGTGTATGTGTGCGTATGTGTGTGTGTGAAAGTATGTGCGTGTGTGTGTGTGTGAAAGTGTGTGTGTGTGTGTGTGTGTGTGAAAGTGTGTGTGTGTGTATGCATGTGTGCGTGTGTGTGTGTCAGTCAGCCTGTGGAGACGATAACTGACGAACGAATGGACCGATTCAAACGAAATTTGGTAAAAAAGTCACAACCCGTAAACACTGGAAGCATATTGTTTTTATACGCAATCGAATGTTCAGAACCCCCCTAAATTTTCGAGTTAAATTTTGAAAACATCGTCAAAAAATCAAAACCACTAATAAAGTTACGCAAATAGACATTTTTTATGTAATTTTTCATTAGAAAACGATTGACATAAATTTTAGGACGTTAACATGAACCGTTCTCGAGATATTGCACATTTTTCAAAAAAAATATTAAAAAGTTATATAAAATAAAAAAAAATATTTCCTATTGAGAAACATGTTCACTTTTCATATGTAATACTATGCGATAAATTTAGTGACATCATTCTCGTGGATCTACCTCGTTCTATTCATGAAAAAAGATACTTTGAGTAATACTTGTGTATTTGAACGCCAATAGTCATTCATCTGCTGTAAGAATAACTTATTTCTCCGTCTATAACACTTGGCGAGATTTTGGCGACGATTTTGGCGGAATGTCGCCAACTTGGCGACATTTTTAATTGTTGCCAAATTAACAAAAATCTCGCTAAATGGATAAAAATGACGCTAAATCAATGAAAATGACGACTCATTGAAGAAAATTCAATATATTGGAAAGAATATAAGTCTCTACTATAAGAATAACATTTTTTTTAACTGTAAAAGTAGTAAATTCATTGCATTATATAAGGAAAGTCAGGTGTTGCTCACATCAGATTTTTTATATTTTATTTCGATTAATTCGCTACATCGGGGAAATTTAAACACAGAATGAATTCACAGTCGAAATTACATTCAATTTTTAGTTTTTTCAACAGAACCGTTTTAAAAGACGAAATATCACTTAATTTTTAATTTCAAGTATAGTTTCCACTCTTTCTAGCATGTAAAATTACCTAAGAAAGAATTGTATATTTAATTATAAAATTTATTTATTTTTAATTTATGTAAGCCGATATTTAAACAAAATTTTTCCGATCGATATTTATAAAAAATAAAGCTAGTGCGATGGCCACAGTTAAACGATTAAGATACAATTTTCATTCGATTTTTATTACAATAGGTGGTTTTAATAGATATAAATTCCTTTATGTAAAGTGTTAAAATAATATCCAAAATATGTTCTTAGTTTGCATTTCATTTAATTACTAGTCGAATACCTGTTGAAAATCAACAATCTCACAATAAGTAACTCACAAATAATATGAAGTTTTGAATAATTTGATTCTTCCAGTGGTCCTTTTCAAACTGCTCACCCGTGCACCAAATTTCAAATATCTGTCTCATTAAGACTGGTCATTTATCATTTATTCAGCTAATTAAACATTTAAGTGTGCGGCATCCCTAAATTAGCAAATACTAGAAAACTGGAATTATATACTTTATTCCTATCTAACGTTTCTATCCTTGAACCAATTTTAAAGTTTCTATTTCAAAGTCCGTTTTACTATCATTTTACATTTCGAACGTTTTGGTGTGGAGCACCCATTAAATAAACATATTCGAAAAATACGGTTTTTTTCTAAGGTGAGTGATTGACCTTTGCATCGCATTTCAAGTTTTTATCTCTCATTTCACCTTTTGAACGTTTTGGAGAGGAGCACCCCATTAAATGAACATTTTTGAAAAACTTTATTCTTTTTTGGTGTTTTTATCAAATGATTAACCCATACAACTAATTTCAAGCTTCTATCAAATTTTAATGGAGGCGTTTATCACATATACGGCAAATCTAACATTTTGGCCTGCGTCCATCCCTAAAGTAGCAAATATTGGAAATCTAAAATTGCATACAATCTTCTTTTCGAAAGCATACTATCTTCTTTCTTTACTCATACACCAAAAGTGAAGTCACTTTTTGATCGCAAAGCTTTTCTATAATTTCACTTTTTGAGCGTTTTGGCGTAGATTATCCCCTGTACAGAACATTTTCGAAACATTCGATTTTTTTAGGGTTTTTTTTCAAAGGATGGACTCGTGTACCAAATTGCAAGTTGCAGAGTTCACTTCAACGATAAGATCTTGCAATTTCATCCCAATAGCTCAACTGTAGAGCGTTGGCTGGCCAGGTCGAAGATCTATGGTTCCATTCCCGTTTGGGGTAGCAAGGTTCTTTATAAAGTCTCTGTCTACTCGATGTGGTGAGGTGAATTTTACACATAAATACAAAAATAGAACACATAAATACACTACATATTACTCACCAATAATTTCAATCAGCTCAACCGCGTTACTTATAGTAGGGGGTCCGATTGGACCTAAGTACATTGCATTCCCTAATTAAAGAATCACTTCCTTTTTGTGGCTACTTAACAATTTATTAACAGAACACACGAATTCTCAATGGACACTAATAACAAATATACACAATTACAATTACTTCCCAATTACCCAGCTTGACCTCGGGGTGTACGGTTAATTTTACAATAATTTGTATTTTTTAATATCCAAAACTTGCCTTTAATTACTTTAAAAAACAAACAAAATTCATTGGACAAATATCCCATGAAGCTTAACGTTACCCTTAAACAGTGTAGATCACATCAAAATACTGTTACACATTACTTATAAAACATTTAAAATCAAATATAATTTCCATACCTTCATTACAGAAGAAATTACACCCAAATGTGTGTGACCTCGGGGTGTACGGTTAATTTTACAATAATTTGTATTTTTTAATATCCAAAACTTGCCTTTAATTACTTTAAAAAACAAACAAAATTCATTGGGCAAATATCCCATGAAGCTTAACGTTACCCTTAAACAGTGTAGATCACATCAAAATACTGTTACACATTACTTATAAAACATTTAAAATCAAATATAATTTCCATACCTTCATTACAGAAGAAATTACACCCAAATGTGTGCTGGTAGCAATCCATCTGCACATTGGAAATGGATGGCAAGATTATTTGAAAGGTTAGTTCAGTATTGGATGTTTCATGAAAATCACTGTTAGTCTGAGCAGCTCGGTTGAGGTTAAACAGGTGACGATAGTTCAGACAAGGATTATTACGGAGATGGGCACACTGTCCACTTCAATTCATCTCCTCTTAACGTTGGCTTAGGCCCAGCGGATAGTGAGAACTTGCGTACAGGCGCTACCATAAGTCAAGAGCAATTACGTTTCAGTAGACATTATCTGCCACGGACCTCACTGAATCCATTCGATGACACCCAGTTGACGTTCGTCTGCTGCATAGGAGCCAGGGATTGATGCTCCGCAAACACTCCGTCCATGCAGTGTCACAGTTGCCACGGCTTGAATGTAGCTAAGGGAGAAAAGGTCCCACACCACGCCGTTCAGAGGCAGAGCTGTGTTGCACTGCGATAACAAAAAAATGACTACTTTCTTTACTTCACTGGTCGCCACCGCACGAAGAATTGCGTCCTCGCGCTGAATTAGGCTCTGGCTCGTTTTGGCTACGAGTCGCCATACATCACCGGACACACGACGTCGTATCCTAGCAGAAAGCATAGATAGGGGCCACGGATAGGGGCCACCTAGATAGGGGACACGGATGCCGTGCCTGAAATGCATCAAAGTGCATGCCGGATAGGGCTTCACAAAAAACACAAGTGCCACGCACTTGGAGTGCTATTCTCTCGAAATCAGAAAAGCATATGAATTTTTACATTTTACTGAAAACTTCCAGATATTTTAAGACGAGGGCAACGACAAAAAAGGGAGGAAGTCCCCCAATTCCCATTCGCTATTTCCCAAGCGCAATAAAAACAAGACGGTCCAATTTTGCTTCACACCATTGGTTTTCGAAGCGACGCTCATTTTTTATGCGCTCCACTAAAAAAAAAAGAACCAGAGGGCCCTCTACAAACCGGGTGGTCCAAGGATCGGACCCCGACGCGAGCCACACCTGACTGGGCTATAAATTTTCAGAGATTTGTAGCTCAACTTTGACATTTTGCTGCAATTATTTCTCTGAATATTTACAATCCATGTCAAGTAGGCATACAACCCAAAGGCGCCCCAAATCCCAATTTCGTCTGTGCAGAGGCATAGCTATATACATAATACCAAAACCATTATATACATTTCAAGTACATTACAATTGCCCTTTTTCCTCCCAGGGTTACGTATGAAAAATATGGGATTCCTTCATCACACTCGAGAAGTGCCTAGAAAAGCAATTACTATACATAGATTTTATTGATGGCTGGTAAAAAGGGCATATTTTATTGGTTCATTTCTTTGCCCGCGTAGCGGTGTTAGCAGGCAATTATATTATATTTCAGGCTCGAGTGTTATATTTCTCTACTTTTGGTTTTATTGGTTCAAATTCAGCAATCTGTGTCCTAACTCGTCATCTTTCCACGGAGCGGATGGGTACATCAATTCACTTGTCCACGTTAGCTGTATTGTTGCAATATCTTCCTTTACGAGAAATGCATATCAGAAATTGCAGATCATAAAATCACATATCAGAGTTATTGCAAATGAAGACTTTTTCAAGAAGCAACTTTATTGGCCACCGAGGACGGCTAGTTACCATAAATGCTTACAACACAAAAACTAAAATGTACACGAAGACACAATGCATCAATCTTTGCAATTAAATTACATTTCATTGTAATTTCTCTGAAGATTTCACATATTTATCAGATAGCAACCCCAACATCTTACACGTGTTTGCTTCCTGTAAAGAAAGATATGAAATATTTTTCGTTTTCGTAACCATTAAAGGATATTCCAACCATTAAAAGATAACAAAATGGATATGTTATAAGATAAAAAGAATTTTCGGTTTGCGAATTCAGACATTGATTCTCTAGAGAATAAAATACTTTTAAAGAAATGTACACATGTCTTACGCTAAAAATATAAGGATTACATTACACCGTTGTTACATTTTTACTTTATCCTCAATATATAAAACTGGTAGTTTATTTTTCGTCAACTAGCATATTTACTTTTTCCTCTATATATAAAACGGCGTTGCTGGCGATTTAAAAAGTACAAATTTTAATAGAATTCTATATGAAATTGTTCTCCAAAAAAATTCAATTAAAATATTTTGTTTAATTCTATTAGAAAATTCTAAAGGAAATTGTTCTTTAAAAAATTTAATAAAAATGTTTTATTTCGTTCTTCTATGTTAATTTAGGTTACCTTTATATAAAATTATTTGCACAGGTAAATCGAAGAATAAAACCAAATAAATGCACAAAAATATGTTTTGTTCAACATATATCAGATTAAAGATTCCAGAGTTATGGAAGATATACCTGAAGCATTTTTATCCTGTTTTAACAATCGGTTAAACACAATGGAAAAAATCTGATGTGGGCAGCACATGACTTTCCTAATGAATTTACTACTTTTGCAGCCAAAAAATAGGTTATTCTTATAGTAGATACTTATATTCTTTCCACGATATTGAATTGTCGTTAATTAGTCGTCATTTTCATCGATTTAGCGTCATTTTTATTCATTTGGCGAGATTTTCGTTAATTTGGCAACATTTAAAAAAAATCGCCAAATTCGCGACATTACGCCAAATTCGTTGCCAAAATCTCGCCAAACGCTTTGGACGGAGAAAAAAGTGATTCTTATAGCAGATAAATTACTATTGGCGTTCAAATACAAAAGTATTACTCAAAGTATCTTTTCTCATGAATGGAACGAGCTAGATCCACAACAATGATGTCACTAAATATATCGCATGATATTACATATGAAAAGTGAAGCATGTTTCTCAACAGTTAATATTTTTTTTTAATTTATGGGATTTTTTGATAAATTTATTTGAAAAATGTGCAATATCTCGAGAACGGTTCGTGCTAGCGTTCTAAAATTTATGTCAATCGTTTACTAAGGAAAAATTACATAAGAAATCTCTATTTGCATAACTTTATTAAAGGTTTTGATTTTTTGATGATTTTTTCAATGTTTCAGTCGAAAATTTAGGGGGGTTCAAAACATTTGATTGCGTTTAAAAACAATAGGCTTCCAGTATTCACGGATTATGATTTTGTACCAAATTTCATTCGAATCGCTCCATTCGTTCGTGGAATATCGTCTCCACAGACTCACTGACACACATACACACACACACACGCAGATATCACCTCAAAAGTGTTTGATTCATGATCAGGGATGCTTGAAACGTGCTCTCCCGTCGAAAACTCGAATTCGAATTTTCGACCTCGTCACAATACTTTCCTTATACATTATGTATATAAGGAAAGTAATAAATATGAGTGGGAAAAATATTTTCCGAAATAAAACACATGACTTTAAAAATGAAAATATCAATAATTCCTGTAATCTTATATCCCAAAGACGTAACTGATATAAATCAAAAATATAATACAGTTCATTTATTGAATTTATTTTTCTATCAATTCTGTTTAAATCGGAAAAGTTAAATAATAATCGTCAGCCTTGTGAAACAGAGCACTTTCTGATCACTAAATACTGCATTAATTTGAATGTTTTAATACATTTCAATCTAAAAAAAACATTCATTAATAAAAAATATTTTCAATAAATTGATTATTGGAATAGCCACCAGACGATTTCTGCATTTGAAGATTATGTGTGAATTTCTGTGTTTCTATTTGTAACCATAGGAACTTTGTTACTATGGTTACAACTAGAATAAAGAACTGCATAAATAATTTTATTTTGTATATTATAAAATCGTCTGCTATAATTATAAATTAAAATATCCCAATAACGGTTGGCTGTACACTGATAAAGTTAATTAAGAAAATTTAGGATACTTTTTTTTGCGTAAAATGGTATGGAAGCAAATTCTGTGTATCTAATCGGTCTCGAGGTACTGTCAGAAGAATGTTGGAACCAAAAATTCCGAGATTTTTAAATTTTTCTATCAAAATTCCAGGAGTTTAAAATTTTCTCATTAGTTATAAGTCAAGTTCCACTTGTATACAAAGTTTCCGAGTTTTTATTTTCAGTACGGACTGTTTGATTCATCCCTTTCCTACCTTTGTTACACAGTCTCAGCAATGCACAATATACAGGGTGATTAAAAAAGGATGGACCAAACTTTAGAAAGTGGTTGTACACACGAAATCAATAATTTTTCGTCATAGTTTACCGGGTCGGAAATGAAACGTAAAGTTGTTACAGGGCGTTTACTCCTTGAGAAGCGGCCGCTCCGCATACTTAGAAACGTCATTCTGGTTGTCATTTTCTGGTTGAAGAAGAAAATTACGCATGCAAAATTCATCTGGGAAGAAGAAGAAACCTTATGCAAATTTTCGTAACACCGAATGTACGGCCTTATCGGTTTGCAGCAGTTAATCGCATCTCCAACTTTTGAGATGATACAGCCCCACGATCGCCCTATCTGTCATGTCTTGACTTCTTTTTGTGGGGATATTTCAAAAGTCTCGTCTATGACACTCCTCTTGAATCCAAAATGGAATTTTGGCCGCTGTTGCCGGAGTGTGCGACATGCCTGCTCTGTTCGAGAGAGTTCATTAATCCCTTCATAGTCGCTGTGAGACGTGCATTCAGGTTGGCGGTCGCTCTTTTGAGCCATTACTGCCATTACTGAAATTATAGTTTATTAAATGTCATTTTATAACTTCAATCTTGTGTTTTCGCCTCACCTCAGTGGTTTCACCATTAAGCGCCCACTTGCGCCTTTATGTTTCATTTCTAACCCTGTAAACTATGACGAAAAATGCTTGATTTGATGTGCACTACCATTTCTTAAAGTTTGTCCGACCTTTTTAAATCCCCCTGTAGATAAGTGGATACATTTTAAGTCCTTCTGACCAGAAAATAATGGAAACTATTTTTAGGATTTAATTTGAATCGATTAAAAAGCTACAAAAATAACTGTATAATAAAAACTTTGCTAAAACAAAGCATATATCAAATAATTAACGGAACCAACCTCTCTTGGAGGCATGAAAAAGCGAATTTCTTCAGGATGAAAAACAGAGCAACTACACAGGCAAAGGCAAAAAGCTGCTTGTATGTGTTAATCAATAAAGACAACTTTAACACAAATAGATTAAATGCATCAAATTTATCAGATTTATTTCACCTGCTACCAACTTACACGTGAAAAGGTATTTTAAGAACAACTTGACAACGGAAGCTCATAAAAATACTCACCCTGATACCTGTAGATACAAAAGACCATTATAAAAGGGATAGGATAAGACAAAAAATTCTAGCGTGATATTTCAAAGAAGTGGCTAACGTAGCTTGATATCTTGTATGTTCGTTATATGTGATGTACAGCCACAACACTCTCACCACATATTTATTGTAATGCGATAGAAATGGACCAAAAATAAATTGTGAATAGAAACAACCTTTTCTGTGTTCTCCCCCCTACATAACAGTGGCCCAGGGAAAACCAACACACACGAACATGCGCACAGAGCGATTTTCAATTTTATTTATTTAGATTTTATAGATGAAAATATTCTGATGCAAAGTACGTAGAGAGATGAAACTGTATGGTGAATTTCATCTCTCTACGTTAGAGGAGAAAACGAGCCCGTCAAAGATGTTGAGGGACAAACAGGGTTAACGTTAAGTTAATAAGATGAGTATGTAAAAATGTAGAACCTGAATACATGAAAAAAATTGTGTTGAGACTTATTTCAGATGTTTTTTATTGGTCTTACAAAAATCACACTGCCATAGCGCTTTTGGGCATGCTCGGGTGATTTGCAGAAATTGCGGAATAAAAAATATCAAGTTTTCTTTCGCTTTTAGTCGAAAATTAGCAGAAAATAGGGTAATTAATAAAAATATGTTTTCGTTACAATGTGAATATACAGGGCGTGACAGCTCAGTGGTTAAGGTACGGGAATTGCACTCAGTCTGCCTGGGTTCGATTCCCGTCACTGCGAAAACTATCGCCGTATTCACACGGAGTACGATCACGTTAAACATGTGGGTTCGTAAGTCCTTCCGAGAGGTTGGTGGCAGGGGAAAGAGGGTACTGCCCCTGTGGATGCCTCCGCCACTGGGTTCCGGTCTAAATTGGGTGGCACTTCCCGGCTGTCCAAACACATACCGTATACCTTTCTGGTAGGTCGGACGGTCTGGGTCGAAGATGAAGAATGTGAATATCAGGGTGTCTCTAAAAGATTAAAACGCCCTTTAATTCTTTACCTCTTGGAGATAAGTGGGCAATGTGAATTGCAAAAATGTTGAAAGTAAGGTAGGAAATATGACTACGTTAATGAAATAGTTCTCCCATTCATTTTCAAAAAGTTACATTTTTAAATTTTTATGTGACCCCCTTAGACAAATTTGGCCAATCATAAAATTTTTATTTTTAATGCAACAAGATCATTAAAAAAACCCCACATATCTGTATCTTTAAAATCAACTGAATTATGATGAAGAGAAATCTGACTTATGCCACTTTTCCGTACCATGTAAAAGGCTGTTTCATCAGTGAAAATAAGGATCATAAACAAATTGACGATGGAAATTGTTTAGATCAAAAATACGTTAATATGTGTCAACAATTTTTTATCGCAGATGCATCTAAATAAAGCATTACACAGACAGAGATCATATAAAGCAGTGGTACTCACTACGCGGTTGGGTATCCTATGTATTATCATCCAGTTTTATCTTTTTTGTGATATGTCACAAATTTACATTTCTAATTTGATATGAGGTCCCCATTCACAATGTTCAATTTGTAATTAAATATAACTCGCTCAAGGTCAATCAGGTCTGAGCATCTAACCCTAATTAACCCAAAGAAATGGTCGTTTCAGATATAGCAATAGTAAGTTACTATAAATGCCATAAACTCAGACTACAAGCGTTAATAGACGAAAAATTGAAAAAATATTAAGAAATCAAGTATTACCATGAACCATGAGGCGGGAGCTCTGTATACACGTGCAGTGAAGACGATCAGCTGTAACTGAATGAAACACGTTGAAATGCATCCCGGAGAAGGAGAAGAAAATAAACACTGGAATCAGAGGGGAACAGGTAGTCGAAGGGACCTCCACTGAAACGCATTCAGGGAGTTAGAGTTGGAGACATGGCAACCATAATTAATAAAAGGTAAACAGAATGAACAGGAATCATAGATGGAAAATCTTATTATGAAGGGATTCACAGGAGAAATGAATAAACGAGTATGGCACTAACCATTAAAATGGGGCTCAAATCGTTGTTACAAACTGGCTAATGTTACATATTTTTGTCGAAAATAATTTTCAAAATATTAAATACACACACACAAACACATACACCCACACACACATACACCCACACACACATACACCCCCCCACATATATATATATATATATATATATATGTGTGTGTGTGTGTGTATTTTTGTCTTATATATATAATTAAGAACTCCAGGTTAGCCCCCAAGATCTCCTACGTTATCCAGAACTTTCCAAAGTGGTTACGAATCCTGATTGGCTAGGGATCTAAAGGCTCAACCGCTGTTGTATATGAACCTTGTTACAACAGTGCTAAAAATGCAAGTCTACAGGTGGTTCTCGTTCCATGACTGACGTCATTTTTTTTACCCGACTTTGCGCATATGATGTCAGCGGGTAAGAAAACTCGCGCATTTTGTTCTCCGGCTCTTAGATGAGACCGAATTTGTTAACTGCGACTGTCATTCTTCCTCAGCCGTCACTAAAGCTCCTTGGATATCAGTGAGTAAGGTGTGCCCAGCGCAATTCAAAATCTCAGCGTAAGTTGTTTACGTCTAGATATTGTTACTTCCAAATTAACAAAAAAATTTTTAACTGTAACTTTTAACTGTAAAAACTTACTATGTACTAATGGCGGCTACATATCAAATCCTCAAATCGATCAACTTATATAACAGAATGACAAATCAATAGATCATAAAAGTCATTTTATTAAAAACATGCTTCAGAGGTACATACAATTTTTTAAAAAAGTCAGTGCGCTTTCTGGTATCATCATACCCTTCCTCAGTGGCGTTAAAATAATAAAAATTGCCAACATGTTTAAATACAATCCACTACCGGCAAGCTGAATTTGCATATCCTAAAAGTGACATAAACACAAAACATATTTTATGCATCCATACACCAGATTTAAAAAACATTTTTGTAATTTTTAAAATTTGGTGTAATGAATAAAATATGTTTTGTGGTAATGTCAATTTTAGGATATGTAAATTCAGCTTGCCGGCAGAGGATTGTATTTAAGCATGTTGGCAATTTTTCTTATTTTAACTTCACTGAGGAAGGGTATCATGATACCCGAAAGCGCTCTGACTTTTTTAAAAAATTGTATGCACGTCTGAAGCATGTTTTTAATAGAATGACTTTTGCGATCTATTGATTTGTCATTCCATTATATAAGTTGATAAACTTACTATGGTTTGGCAACTCTTCTCAAAGTCCTCCTTGGAACGTGACGACACGAACAGAGGAATTCTCCACCACTGACGTCAATCTGACATCTTTTTGATTGGTTGTTGGGCTGATGAGACACCTTGTAAGTTGACTTCTGTGTAATGAGTGCTGCTGAAACTGTTATTTTATGGATTTTATTAAATCTTAGATATTTTCCGGGTATTTTTAGATTGTTGTCGTGTGCTACTTGAATTAATTGATGGTGACATTCGGAAGAATAAAGCGAAGCCGATTCTATCGCTTAAACGAGGGATTACCAGTTAGCGGCTGTGAGTTTTGAAATTTTGTTCGTAGAATTTCCATTGCACAGTAAGTGAATTTTCTTTACGCATTCTTACTGATTATGTCATCTTGTTGAACTAGAGTTGTGGTTCTTAATTTGTACAATCTCTTACGTAGTATTGAAAAAGTATTGTTTTAAAGAAAATGTTCGATTTCGAGCTTTTGATGCCAATGTGTTTTAAGATGATGTTTTAAGACCTTCTGAACACGTTTCGACTATTTTTGGAGTGACGTCCGTCTGTCTGCTTGTCTGTCTGTCTGATGTCTGTGGTCGAGTATTTGTGTATTCGGTAGCAGTCACGAATAATAATGGATTTTTACGTTCCAGGAGGAGATATGTAAACAAAAAATCTAGAACTAGGTAATTTTTTTTAAATTGTTGTGAAAAATAGTCGCGATGCAATGTTTTTTGTGCATGATGTCATTTGCCCCTCCTTGTGGGGCAAGTTACCCCCATGGAAGGTACATTGTATGGTATCAATCGACATATTTTTTCAAGCCCTTTATAGTGAAGGGTAACGCGCTATAGTTGCAATATTTTGGACTCACGACACAGATTTTTTCAAATTTTTTCTTATAAAATTTGAAGAAGAAAAATGAATTCTGGTATGAGAAAAATGAGTTGGTCACGACTTAGGCACAGATATAAATCTCTACAGTTTTCTTTTGTATTAACCGATTTCATGATTCACTTGCATAGACCAGAATTTTTTTTTAATATTAATTAATTATTAATTATTTTTGGTCCCAAGCAGCAGAAATTATTTTGCGTGAATAATGTCATAAAATAAAATCCCAATACATTTAAATCAGTTTATTCGTTGCTTTATGTCTAATTTGTTTTGCTTTACAACAGGTAATATGGGCTTAAGGTAACTGAAGTAAGATGCATAAGTTTAGCAACTTAATTTTTACCTTCTCATGCTGTGTAATATAGTGTAGAGAAAGTATTGTTTTTGCGAAAATTTTCGAATTCGAGATTTTGATGCCAATATATGTTTTAAGATATCCTGCACATGTTTTGACTATTTTTGGAGTGATGTTTGTCTGTAGTCGATTTCTTTCGTACTCAATTGTGGGCACAAATATCAATGGATTTTCAAGAAAACTTTATATACGGCTTTGTTATCAAAATATCTAGAATTTACTGAAATTTTTTTTATATTCGATCGAAAACTTATTCGAAATTTTATATTTTTTTAGCATGGCAGCATAGAACAAAATTTAACATAAGCATGCATAAAAGGGTTTATTTATGGCTCAATGATTAAAAGACTTAATAGTTTCAATCATTGCTGTGAAAGATAGTCATGATGCAATTTTTTTGTACGTAACGTCATTAGTCCGCCCCCCCCCCCCTTGGGAGGAAAGTTACCCCCATCCCAGAGGGACACATTGAAAAAAAAAACAGGCAATAAAATATTTATTCTAGTATGAGAAAGTAGAGTTGAGATGAACTCCAGTTAATTCTTATCTATGAGCTAATATAATTTTCTAATAAAGACTATACAAGTTTGATCGTAGATTTTATAGGCTCTAATTCAAGTTTTAAGTTAAACATCGGTTGCATAAAATCTAAAAATTTTACATTTCCTGTTTCATTGATATCTACGTTAAATCTTTCAACAGTATGATGATCATATTCTGAACACTGAAGTTTTTAGCTATGATAACCACTATATTTAAAAAAATAAGAACATGATTTAAAATTAAATTACATACTTTTACAGGGATTTCAAAAGGTTACATATTACTCGCTGTTGTTTATAGATGGCATTTTAAGTTTTCAAAGATGTAAGCATTACAATCTTTTAAAAACTGAAAATTTTCAAATTTCGTTAACTTGACAAGATGATATCTCAAAATATATCAAAGGTTCATAAAAATAAATTATGGATCTGGAAACTGGGTTTTCTACTGAATATTTTTGTCGCTTATTGCTTATATTTAGTTTCACAGTTTAGAAGATATTTCAAGTGAAAATTAGTAAACTGAAGCAGAATCTGTCTTGGACAGAAGCTTTTATTTTTTTCGACAAAAAATAGTTCATGATATTAAAATATTGAAACCATTTTTGTATGACCATAGATGATATTCCATTTCCGACTAAGCAACTATAAATTGTTTCCATTTTTTTTCAATTAGATTCTGAGATATAAGTGTCCAAAGTGCTTTCAATTTTCGCATTTCTTCAAATTTTGCCGGTTATCTTGATCATAGATTTTATACACATCTATATAAATAAAAATGAAAATCTGTCTGTCTGTCTGTCTGTCTGTCTGTCTGTCTGTCTGTCTGTCTGTCTGTCTGTTTGTCACACCATCACGGGAGAACGGCTGAACCGAATTTGATGAAATTTTGTGGGTAGCCCAGAAATAGCCCCACTTAAAATTATATCCGTGTTTTGAGTTTCTACGACCAGTGGTTCTCGAGATATTAGTAAAAAACGAAATTTTCGTTTGTCTCATCGTCACGGAAAAACGGCTGAACCGAATTTAATGAAATTTGGTGAATAGCCTTGAAATATCCCCCCATAAATTTTGTCCAAGTTTCGAGTTTCTAAGACCCGGGGTTGTCGAGATATTAATGAAAAACGGAACTTTTTCCTAGGAGTTCTACTCCCTAACTCCGTGGTTTATCCAAACGAAAAGCTTGAAAATCGTTTGAAAGTGAATTAAAATTTAATCTCTGAGTTTGATGGGAGGTTTTTTGCGTTAATTAGTCACTTTCTGAAAACATGAATTGTTTGAAACATCATTTAAAGGGGAAATCTATCTCCATGGTTCATGGTTTATTTAAAACAAGCTTTTACGGAACAATGAGAAGTATAGAGAAATCAAAATCGTTATTTAATTTCGCAGTTTATGTTATAAGACATGACATATTTAACATGTTATAAGATTCTATCTTATATCATGTTACTCAGAAACGCAATTAAATTAAATCTGTCTGTTAATTTTAATAATTATTTTTTCGATTTGAATAATAAATAAATGGATATAAAAATATATTTTAGAAAAGAACGATTTGATTTTTCTTATAGCATTTTTGACTGGATAATATCAATTACGGTCTTCAGGTTTAAAAATTATTATTATTTATATTTTCGGGGATTATTGATTCAAGGATTATTGATATTTTCAAGTTATTATGCAATTATTTTATTATGACAAAAATTGTTTAAACTCATATATTGTATGTTGTACGAATCTTCTACAAATACACGTGTATATCTTTTAATCTACGAGAATATAAGTAGTACAGGTATATTGACATATGTTTTGATATATATTGGCTTATATTGGAATCAATTACGACCTTCTGGTATAAAGAGTACGGATATTATTGATGTTTTCAATTTATTACGTCATCTCTTTTATTTTGGCAAATATTTTTGAGACGCATATTGTAATACGGGTAATCTTCTACTAACACATTGGCATATTTTCTGATCTGCGACAATATAATTAGTACGGGGTTGCATATATTCATTCAATTCCTATTTTGTCTTCTGTAAATTTGCTTACAAAAGGGGGCAGGATGTTTTGTTCTTCAGATCTGACCGTGAAGATAATTTTGCATAGTGAGAACATATATTCTTAAACTTCTCTTTAGGAGCAATAAATTTAATATTTTAACAGAATTTGCACATGATTGCGAACTTTAAGTTTCTTTAAATTATACACTCCGTACGAATAACGGGTGTGCTGTTAGCGGTTAATAAATTTTAACATTTTAGGAGGATATATCATGTTGCTCGGCATCGCAATTAAATTAAATGTGTTTGTTAATGTTTTTATTATTTTTTTTCGATTTAAATAATAAATAAATGGATAAATGGATATAAAAGTATATCTTATGAATGGACGGTTTGATTTTTCTTTTAATTATATTAATTGCTGACTGCGTACATCAATTTCATTTATTTTGGCAAAGAGTTTTCAAGCTTATATCGTATTTAGCTACTAAACTCATATATTGTGTTTAGCCAATAAATTCATATAGCCGATTGTTGAAACAGAAAAAGAGTAGAGCGGGTATATCTTCTAATACAATTGTAGTGTTTTCATTTAGTATATTGAAACGGGATAAGAATGTTTCATTCAGATCTGCAAATTCAAAGCTACGAATTTGGAGGGATATCGCTAATTTGACAACTTTTCTTAAACTTTGCCAAATTGACGGAAATGTCGCCAAATTGATATAAACGACACACAAACAGCTGCCATAAACCTTCGGGTTGGTCGTGTGGCTTGGGTCTTCTACATATCAATGAAATTTTTTTTTGTTTTGTTAGAAGAGAGTACTGAAATGATGTTTGGTTAGCATTTATCTGTCAGACCAACCATCCTACTTAGTAATACATTTAGCGAATTTTTAAAATGTCACCAAATTGATAAAAAAATTTTCAAATCTATAAAAATATCTTGAAATTGATAAAATTGCGCTACATAAATGATATTAATTGTTTTTTGTTAGGGGATAGTATTGTGATGACATTTCGTCAATTTGTCGCAAAGTGGAACTGTCAGTTCTACAGTCCCACTTGGCGATAAATTTGGCGATTTTTTAAAATGTCGCTAATTTGACGAAACTGTCGCCAAATGTTCCATAGAAATATAACTATTTAGACGATATTTTTCTACCAATTTATTTGAAGCAAATGATATCATGTCGCTTAGCAACGGATTTAAATCCAATGTGTTTATGCGGCAGGCGATTTTTATTAAATCCTTTCCGATTTGAATAATGAAGATATGTATATAAAATAAATTTCATTGCCATTTCATTTTGGACTGGGTAATATCAATTATACTCTTCAGGTTTAAACATTATTATTATTGATATTTTCCGGAATTATTGATTCAGGGATTATTGATATTTTTAAGTTATTACGCCATTGTTTTATTGCGGCAAAAATTGCTGACACACGCATATTGTACGTTGTACGAGTAATCTTCTAGGAATGCACGGGTATATCTTCTAACCTACGAGAATATAAGTAGTACAGGTGTATTGGCATATATTTTGACATATATTGGCATATATATTGGAATCAAGTACAGTCTTCTGGTATGAAGATTAAGGGGATTAATTATATATTCAATTTATTACGTCGTCTGTTGTATTTTACCAAAAAACATTTGTGACTCATATTGCAAAACGGGTAATCTTCTACTAATAATCGGACATTATAAGTAGTACGTGTATATCTTCCCATATAATTTTAGCACTTTAATTTTGACATATATTGGAATAAATGACTGTCTTCAGATTTAAAGGTTACGGGTTTATTGGTATTTTCAATTTATACATGTAATCTACTAATACAGGTTATATTTTCTAATATTCGCGTATATAATTAGTACGGGTCCCATACAATTTTAACGCTTTTATTTTGCATATATTGATTCAATTCCATATTTTTTTTATATTTGCTTACATAAGGGGTCCAAGATGTTTTATTCTTCAGATATGTCCATGAAGATAATTTTATATAGCGAGAACAGAGATTCTTAAACTTCTTTTTAGGAGCATTATATTAAATATTTTAACAGAATATTTTGATTAAACATGTCATTTAGTATACTATAAGAATTTGGGCATGATTATGAATTTCAAGTTTCTTTATATTATATACTCCGTACGAAGAACGGGTATGCTGCTAGTTTAAAAATAAATATCAGTTGTGAAATATACTTAACTATCAAGTTATGTTTATGATTTTAAAATTTTTGGCATATATTTTTTTGCCACCATGTCACACACTGGGCCTTTTCCAGAAAAGTGACATAAATCTAGAAGATATGATGTGTAAAAGATATGATGTGTACAGCATATATAATGGCTTTATTTCTGGCCTAGTGCCATATTGCTTACCAAATTCATAGCATGCTGCTTTTGGTATTGAATGAATACTATGTTAATTAACATTCGGCGCTTTATTAGTCCAAATATGTAGATTGGGCTTATCCATACTGACTTGCAAAATCTTCATCAAAATACAACCGACATTTAATGGATGTCCCGTGAAATAAATGACTATTGACGAATTTTTGCTTTCCCTGCAATACATGGTAATGTATAGGGAAAGTATTGGAATCATGTCGAAAATCGCAACTCGAGTTTTCGACGGATCTACACGTTTCAAGACCTTTAGAATACGAAAAAACCATTTTTAGCGTGACGTCTGTGTGTCTGTCTGTGTGTCTGTCTGTCTGTGCAGATTTTGTATCCACTCTTAACTAAAAATTAAAGGACCGAATTTCACAAAATTTGGTAGGTAAGTCACTTGTGAGCGAGTCTGATGCTGGTTAGTTTTGGGTATGATTTGGAATAAAAGAACCCGCCTTTTTTGCGAAATGGCCCGCAAAAGCTTGTATACACTCTTAACTGAAAAACTAATGGGCCGAATTTCACAAAATTCGGTAGATGAGTCACTTGTGGGTTACCCTGGTGCTGATTAGATTTTGGTATGATTCGGAAGAAAATGACCTACCTTTTCTTGCAGAGTGGCCCGCAAAAATCGTCCAAATCTAAACTAAAGAACTGGGTATACTCAAATATATCCATTAAATGTTGATTTAATACGTAATTTTTAACGACGAAAAGAATAAGACCAACCCCATTACATTAGGACTAGCCGTTCTCGAGATATTTTAGTTTTTCGTACTTTCCCTACGCCACCTTTGAAAATAAGCCCGGTTACCGAATGAGAACGGAAATTGAATTAAAAGTGAAATAAATTTAATTAAAATAAAGAGAACGTTAATATAAGTCTGCAGGGAAAGTCATGTGCTGCTCACATCAGATTTTTTTGGGTCAAAATGCAGTAATTTGCGAAAAAATAATTATCTAGTATTAAATAATTTTATCTAGTATTAAAAATAATTTATCTAGCATTAAAAATAATTTATCTAGTATCTTTTTAATAAATTATCGAACTAGATCCACGAGAAAGATGATAACAAATTTGTAATATGATATATCCTATCTAAAGTGAACATATTTTATGCTATTTAAAATTTTTTAAAATGTAATGTAATTTTTGTGAAAAATTAATGTGAAAATTGCGTAATATCTCGAGAACGGTTCATGCTAGGGTTCTAAAGTTTGTGTCCTTCGTTATCTATTAAAAAATTACGTATTAAATGATTATTTATTTATGATTATTAATTGCTTCAATTTTTTATGAATATTTAAAAAAAAATATTCGAAAATTGGGGGGAAGGGGGGGGGAGGGGACATTTCTAACATTTTGTTACGTTTAACATCAATTGTGTTTCAGTATTCGTTGATTGTAATAATTGTTTTAAATTTCATTTGAAATGCTTTATTCGTTCATCAAATATCGTAGCCATAGACATACTGAGGCACATACTAACATACATTAAAGACATCACTTTAAAAACATTCGATTCGAGCTCAGGGGTGCTTGAAATGTACTTTTCTGTCGGAAATTCGAATTAGAATTTTTGAGCTCATCGCAATCCCTATACTTTATATGTAGGGATGTATGTATGTAGTGAAAATAATACATACTGGTGCTTTGTTAGTTCTAGAAGAATCATTATAAGAATTGATGATAGAGTGTTTGTTTGTCAATGTTACAAGGACGGTACTTGAATTTTCTTGACGGCTTTACATCATGTAAAATCACTCAATGACCGTTGCTCTCATGTCAGAGATTTTATAGAGATTTTATAGAGATTTTATGCTCTCATGTCAGAGCCCTTATATTCACAGAGTCCAATTTTTTTAATGTTTATTTCGTTAGCTATTTGACGCAGCGCGCTTGAACTCTATAAGAATGTCTTTAATATTGGTTGGAATAGAGTTTCGTCCAGAACAGAGAACCAAGCGCGAAGCGGCTTTAATCTCCAATCTCTAGGTGTGGTTCTTATCTTCATACTGTGACATTATTTCATTGGTCCATAGTTGGCGGTTCGAGGTTTTTGATTTACTGTTTTTATTATTTGACCTAGCTCCTAGTGTGGCAGTTTGTTGCACATTTAGAGTTTAAGCAGTTTTAGGGGTTGATGCAGATCTGAGGGTTACCTAGCAGTTTAGGATTTAAGACATTTTGTAGAAAAGCAAGGATCGCGAGTTTTATTTAATATCAACTGATTAAGGTGGGACGTTCCTAGTACCGAATATCAAAGTTAAGTACCGAACGGGGTCTCTTACGAGATTTAGCCTTGCGATGATCATAGTCATGCAGATTAAATAATAGTTCATATGGGACAGATGGCAGATTTTTGTAGAATTTAAACGCTAGCTTTTTAATTTGGGTTCTAACAGTTTTTATTTTGAAGTCTTTCCTAATTACCGTGTTTCTTAAGTATCTAGGGGCTTTCTTATAATCCTTAGGGTTTTGTTTTGTCTTGTCTCTAATAAGTCTATGGTAGTTTTACAGGCATATCCCCATACGGGTGCCAGCATTCTCGGGCGGATGACCGATTTATAAATTAGGAGTTTATTTTGATAACTTAGATTTCCGTTTCCTATCATTGGGTATAAGGCTCCTATGGTTATATACGCTTTTATTCGCCATTTTTCCAGCCATGTTTGGAGTATCTCTAAGTGTTGTTGTAGCTGTCTGTGCATTACTGAGACGTAAGGGTGTTTTGCAAGTATCGCGCTGTCGTCTGCATAGAGTGCCAGCTCCGTGTCTGGGGGCCTGGGAATGTTATTTAGATATATGTTAAAGAGTGTCGGGCCCAGGATGGATCTTTGCAGTACACTACTTTTAATAAGCTTGGGTGTAGATAAGTTATTTTTTACTCTGACTTGAAAGTGTTTTATTTTATAAAATATATTATTAAATATTATTGATATATATTAACAGTCTTTATAAATATTTTATTTTATATGATTAGTAATTTCAAGCTCTGTGAGGCGATAGAGTAGTATCATCTATTTAGGGCTTACCTTATAATTAATAATCTAAATGAATGCTGTAAAACATTGACTATAACTTTTCGGACCATAAATAATGTGGTGATAAAATATGAATTTATTTTATGAAATTCATGTGGTGATAAGATATGGATTTTATTTTATAAAGTTATAATTTTAATATTTATCTTATTTATTAAATGAACTTAATTTGACCTCATAATCGTGTGTACCGAGGTTCTTTAATATAAGGTTGGGCACTCAGCCTGGCAACCTATCAAAAAGTTGTCAGCTTCACGTAATGGGAATTAAGTTTCTTCATTCGAAATGTTACTGTCCAGAGTAAACTTTGAGATAAGTTGCCAAAACACAAAAAGTTTTCGCATTATTACACTTAAAAATAGTTTGTTAATTTTGAAGGGGCAATATCCAGGCGTAAACAACTTGCGGAAAGATTTTAAATTATGCTGGTCACACAGGATATAGTGACGTCCAAGGCAATTTAGTGACGTCATTGGAGAAAGATGACAGTCACAGTTAACAAATTCGGTCCCTCTTGAGAGCTCGAGAACAAAATGCGCGCGTTCTTAATTCCCATGTCGTCATATGCGTAGAGGCAGGTAAAAATAATTAAGTCAGTCATGTCCCGGGACAAGTACTCCCTGATGGGCACATCGTCGTTAGCAATAGCGTAGCGTGAGATTTTTGATTGGGGAGGCTGAAAATGCAGCAAAAATGCAGTATTTTGAGTGATTTTCGCTCAAATAGGTTCCTCAGCGATGGAAAACGTTATCGCAGAGTTTCCATCTTAATGCTATCGGAAAGATTGAAGAGGTCTCTTTCAAACAAGTTTCGAACGGAATTCGCAGAATCAATAGACATGTTAAAGAACATGCACTCGAATCATTTGTAGCGTATGACTACGGCTTTTCAAAAATTGAATGAATGAATGCTGACATCGCCGGTTGAATTTTCTTGCCTGTGAATAAAAATCGGCAAACTCCAGGAATGAGGAGCGTGGTCTAAGGTGGCGTGGCTATGTATCAATGTGAACAAACCCTGATTTTCATCATTTATTCAATTAAAATTTCGTTAACTTTTAGTAAAAATATGTTCGATTATAATAATGTTTAATTGTAAAAATCAACTGGGTTGTAAATATTCAACGTTATAAATAATGAAATGTTTGATTATAAATAAATTATAAATAATTATTTAAAGTTCAAATGCTTCGTAAATAAATTTTATGCAAAATTAATAAAATTCTAAAATTTGAAATAAACTAAAAACATCTAAAAAAAAAAGCGGGAGAACGCCGTAGCCCACATATCCCCAGAAAAAAAAAGCCGTTTTTAACAAACGTAAATACGTTTTTAGTCAATACAAAAGCATTATTTGAAGACCTGTTTTTGTTTCGTGAAAAGTTTGTTAAAAGCTGTTATATAACCCGCGTTTACAAATAAACTTACTAAGAACATTTCATTTTAGTTAAAACTACACAAATACCAGTTGTTCTGAGAACGTTATTTGCGAGTCTCTTTCTTCTCCTTGTTTAAAGGGAAATGTTTTTTGCTGTGTTAAGTGTGTAAAAGTTCAGTGAGTTAAAGAATTGACTTTTACTTTCAGTAATTGCTCCGACTGTACTAACTTGTTACTTAACTTTCGTTTCTGAACGCACAGGAAGAGAGCGAAGCACATTTCATTCATTTTGGGAGTCAGTGCGCACAATTACATTTCAAAAGAAATTGTTCAGAAACCGTTAAGTAATGACGCTTTTTAACACTACTTTCCCTTCATAAAATTTTATGGCTTTAGTTTTTGAAACTTTTTTAATCGCCGTCCTGTATATACTATTAGCGAGGTTGTAGATTATCGGCGACAGTAATGTGGTGTTAGCAGTAAGTGACTTTGCCTACATGATAATAGTTGCGATTTCGTTATTACTTTCTTTATATACATAATGTATAAGGAAAGTATTGTGACGGGGTCGAAAATTCGAATTCGAGGTTTTGACGGGAAAGCACGTTTCAAGCATGCCTGATCAAGAATCAAACATTTTTGAAGTGATGTGTGTATGTGTGTGTGTGAGTGAAAGTATGTGCGTGTGTGAAAGCCCCAGGCGGTCCGACTCGTTCAGAGGACTTGGAGTATCAAATTGGACGACCGGGAAGGAAAGTTAGCAGAAGCCAACTCCCAAAAGTATGTGCGTGTGTGTGAAAGTATGTGTGTGTGTGTGTGTGTGTGTGTGAAAGTATGTGTGTGTGTATGTGTGCGTATGTGTGTGTGTGAAAGTATGTGCGTGTGTGTGTGTGTGAAAGTGTGTGTGTGTGTGTGTGTGTGTGAAAGTGTGTGTGTGTGTATGCATGTGTGCGTGTGTGTGTGTCAGTCAGCCTGTGGAGACGATAACTGACGAACGAATGGACCGATTCAAACGAAATTTGGTAAAAAAGTCACAACCCGTAAACACTGGAAGCATATTGTTTTTATACGCAATCGAATGTTCAGAACCCCCCTAAATTTTCGAGTTAAATTTTGAAAACATCGTCAAAAAATCAAAACCACTAATAAAGTTACGCAAATAGACATTTTTTATGTAATTTTTCATTAGAAAACGATTGACATAAATTTTAGGACGTTAACATGAACCGTTCTCGAGATATTGCACATTTTTCAAAAAAAATATTAAAAAGTTATATAAAATAAAAAAAAATATTTCCTATTGAGAAACATGTTCACTTTTCATATGTAATACTATGCGATAAATTTAGTGACATCATTCTCGTGGATCTACCTCGTTCTATTCATGAAAAAAGATACTTTGAGTAATACTTGTGTATTTGAACGCCAATAGTCATTCATCTGCTGTAAGAATAACTTATTTCTCAGTCTATAACACTTGGCGAGATTTTGGCGACGATTTTGGCGGAATGTCGCCAACTTGGCGACATTTTTAATTGTTGCCAAATTAACAAAAATCTCGCTAAATGGATAAAAATGACGCTAAATCAATGAAAATGACGACTCATTGAAGAAAATTCAATATATTGGAAAGAATATAAGTCTCTACTATAAGAATAACATTTTTTTTAACTGTAAAAGTAGTAAATTCATTGCATTATATAAGGAAAGTCAGGTGTTGCTCACATCAGATTTTTTATATTTTATTTCGATTAATTCGCTACATCGGGGAAATTTAAACACAGAATGAATTCACAGTCGAAATTACATTCAATTTTTAGTTTTTTCAACAGAACCGTTTTAAAAGACGAAATATCACTTAATTTTTAATTTCAAGTATAGTTTCCACTCTTTCTAGCATGTAAAATTACCTAAGAAAGAATTGTATATTTAATTATAAAATTTATTTATTTTTAATTTATGTAAGCCGATATTTAAACAAAATTTTTCCGATCGATATTTATAAAAAATAAAGCTAGTGCGATGGCCACAGTTAAACGATTAAGATACAATTTTCATTCGATTTTTATTACAATAGGTGGTTTTAATAGATATAAATTCCTTTATGTAAAGTGTTAAAATAATATCCAAAATATGTTCTTAGTTTGCATTTCATTTAATTACTAGTCGAATACCTGTTGAAAATCAACAATCTCACAATAAGTAACTCACAAATAATATGAAGTTTTGAATAATTTGATTCTTCCAGTGGTCCTTTTCAAACTGCTCACCCGTGCACCAAATTTCAAATATCTGTCTCATTAAGACTGGTCATTTATCATTTATTCAGCTAATTAAACATTTAAGTGTGCGGCATCCCTAAATTAGCAAATACTAGAAAACTGGAATTATATACTTTATTCCTATCTAACGTTTCTATCCTTGAACCAATTTTAAAGTTTCTATTTCAAAGTCCGTTTTACTATCATTTTACATTTCGAACGTTTTGGTGTGGAGCACCCATTAAATAAACATATTCGAAAAATACGGTTTTTTTCTAAGGTGAGTGATTGACCTTTGCATCGCATTTCAAGTTTTTATCTCTCATTTCACCTTTTGAACGTTTTGGAGAGGAGCACCCCATTAAATGAACATTTTTGAAAAACTTTATTCTTTTTTGGTGTTTTTATCAAATGATTAACCCATACAACTAATTTCAAGCTTCTATCAAATTTTAATGGAGGCGTTTATCACATATACGGCAAATCTAACATTTTGGCCTGCGTCCATCCCTAAAGTAGCAAATATTGGAAATCTAAAATTGCATACAATCTTCTTTTCGAAAGCATACTATCTTCTTTCTTTACTCATACACCAAAAGTGAAGTCACTTTTTGATCGCAAAGCTTTTCTATAATTTCACTTTTTGAGCGTTTTGGCGTAGATTATCCCCTGTACAGAACATTTTCGAAACATTCGATTTTTTTAGGGTTTTTTTTCAAAGGATGGACTCGTGTACCAAATTGCAAGTTGCAGAGTTCACTTCAACGATAAGATCTTGCAATTTCATCCCAATAGCTCAACTGTAGAGCGTTGGCTGGCCAGGTCGAAGATCTATGGTTCCATTCCCGTTTGGGGTAGCAAGGTTCTTTATAAAGTCTCTGTCTACTCGATGTGGTGAGGTGAATTTTACACATAAATACAAAAATAGAACACATAAATACACTACATATTACTCACCAATAATTTCAATCAGCTCAACCGCGTTACTTATAGTAGGGGGTCCGATTGGACCTAAGTACATTGCATTCCCTAATTAAAGAATCACTTCCTTTTTGTGGCTACTTAACAATTTATTAACAGAACACACGAATTCTCAATGGACACTAATAACAAATATACACAATTACAATTACTTCCCAATTACCCAGCTTGACCTCGGGGTGTACGGTTAATTTTACAATAATTTGTATTTTTTAATATCCAAAACTTGCCTTTAATTACTTTAAAAAACAAACAAAATTCATTGGACAAATATCCCATGAAGCTTAACGTTACCCTTAAACAGTGTAGATCACATCAAAATACTGTTACACATTACTTATAAAACATTTAAAATCAAATATAATTTCCATACCTTCATTACAGAAGAAATTACACCCAAATGTGTGTGACCTCGGGGTGTACGGTTAATTTTACAATAATTTGTATTTTTTAATATCCAAAACTTGCCTTTAATTACTTTAAAAAACAAACAAAATTCATTGGGCAAATATCCCATGAAGCTTAACGTTACCCTTAAACAGTGTAGATCACATCAAAATACTGTTACACATTACTTATAAAACATTTAAAATCAAATATAATTTCCATACCTTCATTACAGAAGAAATTACACCCAAATGTGTGCTGGTAGCAATCCATCTGCACATTGGAAATGGATGGCAAGATTATTTGAAAGGTTAGTTCAGTATTGGATGTTTCATGAAAATCACTGTTAGTCTGAGCAGCTCGGTTGAGGTTAAACAGGTGACGATAGTTCAGACAAGGATTATTACGGAGATGGGCACACTGTCCACTTCAATTCATCTCCTCTTAACGTTGGCTTAGGCCCAGCGGATAGTGAGAACTTGCGTACAGGCGCTACCATAAGTCAAGAGCAATTACGTTTCAGTAGACATTATCTGCCACGGACCTCACTGAATCCATTCGATGACACCCAGTTGACGTTCGTCTGCTGCATAGGAGCCAGGGATTGATGCTCCGCAAACACTCCGTCCATGCAGTGTCACAGTTGCCACGGCTTGAATGTAGCTAAGGGAGAAAAGGTCCCACACCACGCCGTTCAGAGGCAGAGCTGTGTTGCACTGCGATAACAAAAAAATGACTACTTTCTTTACTTCACTGGTCGCCACCGCACGAAGAATTGCGTCCTCGCGCTGAATTAGGCTCTGGCTCGTTTTGGCTACGAGTCGCCATACATCACCGGACACACGACGTCGTATCCTAGCAGAAAGCATAGATAGGGGCCACGGATAGGGGCCACCTAGATAGGGGACACGGATGCCGTGCCTGAAATGCATCAAAGTGCATGCCGGATAGGGCTTCACAAAAAACACAAGTGCCACGCACTTGGAGTGCTATTCTCTCGAAATCAGAAAAGCATATGAATTTTTACATTTTACTGAAAACTTCCAGATATTTTAAGACGAGGGCAACGACAAAAAAGGGAGGAAGTCCCCCAATTCCCATTCGCTATTTCCCAAGCGCAATAAAAACAAGACGGTCCAATTTTGCTTCACACCATTGGTTTTCGAAGCGACGCTCATTTTTTATGCGCTCCACTAAAAAAAAAAGAACCAGAGGGCCCTCTACAAACCGGGTGGTCCAAGGATCGGACCCCGACGCGAGCCACACCTGACTGGGCTATAAATTTTCAGAGATTTGTAGCTCAACTTTGACATTTTGCTGCAATTATTTCTCTGAATATTTACAATCCATGTCAAGTAGGCATACAACCCAAAGGCGCCCCAAATCCCAATTTCGTCTGTGCAGAGGCATAGCTATATACATAATACCAAAACCATTATATACATTTCAAGTACATTACAATTGCCCTTTTTCCTCCCAGGGTTACGTATGAAAAATATGGGATTCCTTCATCACACTCGAGAAGTGCCTAGAAAAGCAATTACTATACATAGATTTTATTGATGGCTGGTAAAAAGGGCATATTTTATTGGTTCATTTCTTTGCCCGCGTAGCGGTGTTAGCAGGCAATTATATTATATTTCAGGCTCGAGTGTTATATTTCTCTACTTTTGGTTTTATTGGTTCAAATTCAGCAATCTGTGTCCTAACTCGTCATCTTTCCACGGAGCGGATGGGTACATCAATTCACTTGTCCACGTTAGCTGTATTGTTGCAATATCTTCCTTTACGAGAAATGCATATCAGAAATTGCAGATCATAAAATCACATATCAGAGTTATTGCAAATGAAGACTTTTTCAAGAAGCAACTTTATTGGCCACCGAGGACGGCTAGTTACCATAAATGCTTACAACACAAAAACTAAAATGTACACGAAGACACAATGCATCAATCTTTGCAATTAAATTACATTTCATTGTAATTTCTCTGAAGATTTCACATATTTATCAGATAGCAACCCCAACATCTTACACGTGTTTGCTTCCTGTAAAGAAAGATATGAAATATTTTTCGTTTTCGTAACCATTAAAGGATATTCCAACCATTAAAAGATAACAAAATGGATATGTTATAAGATAAAAAGAATTTTCGGTTTGCGAATTCAGACATTGATTCTCTAGAGAATAAAATACTTTTAAAGAAATGTACACATGTCTTACGCTAAAAATATAAGGATTACATTACACCGTTGTTACATTTTTACTTTATCCTCAATATATAAAACTGGTAGTTTATTTTTCGTCAACTAGCATATTTACTTTTTCCTCTATATATAAAACGGCGTTGCTGGCGATTTAAAAAGTACAAATTTTAATAGAATTCTATATGAAATTGTTCTCCAAAAAAATTCAATTAAAATATTTTGTTTAATTCTATTAGAAAATTCTAAAGGAAATTGTTCTTTAAAAAATTTAATAAAAATGTTTTATTTCGTTCTTCTATGTTAATTTAGGTTACCTTTATATAAAATTATTTGCACAGGTAAATCGAAGAATAAAACCAAATAAATGCACAAAAATATGTTTTGTTCAACATATATCAGATTAAAGATTCCAGAGTTATGGAAGATATACCTGAAGCATTTTTATCCTGTTTTAACAATCGGTTAAACACAATGGAAAAAATCTGATGTGGGCAGCACATGACTTTCCTAATGAATTTACTACTTTTGCAGCCAAAAAATAGGTTATTCTTATAGTAGATACTTATATTCTTTCCACGATATTGAATTGTCGTTAATTAGTCGTCATTTTCATCGATTTAGCGTCATTTTTATTCATTTGGCGAGATTTTCGTTAATTTGGCAACATTTAAAAAAAATCGCCAAATTCGCGACATTACGCCAAATTCGTTGCCAAAATCTCGCCAAACGCTTTGGACGGAGAAAAAAGTGATTCTTATAGCAGATAAATTACTATTGGCGTTCAAATACAAAAGTATTACTCAAAGTATCTTTTCTCATGAATGGAACGAGCTAGATCCACAACAATGATGTCACTAAATATATCGCATGATATTACATATGAAAAGTGAAGCATGTTTCTCAACAGTTAATATTTTTTTTTAATTTATGGGATTTTTTGATAAATTTATTTGAAAAATGTGCAATATCTCGAGAACGGTTCGTGCTAGCGTTCTAAAATTTATGTCAATCGTTTACTAAGGAAAAATTACATAAGAAATCTCTATTTGCATAACTTTATTAAAGGTTTTGATTTTTTGATGATTTTTTCAATGTTTCAGTCGAAAATTTAGGGGGGTTCAAAACATTTGATTGCGTTTAAAAACAATAGGCTTCCAGTATTCACGGATTATGATTTTGTACCAAATTTCATTCGAATCGCTCCATTCGTTCGTGGAATATCGTCTCCACAGACTCACTGACACACATACACACACACACACGCAGATATCACCTCAAAAGTGTTTGATTCATGATCAGGGATGCTTGAAACGTGCTCTCCCGTCGAAAACTCGAATTCGAATTTTCGACCTCGTCACAATACTTTCCTTATACATTATGTATATAAGGAAAGTAATAAATATGAGTGGGAAAAATATTTTCCGAAATAAAACACATGACTTTAAAAATGAAAATATCAATAATTCCTGTAATCTTATATCCCAAAGACGTAACTGATATAAATCAAAAATATAATACAGTTCATTTATTGAATTTATTTTTCTATCAATTCTGTTTAAATCGGAAAAGTTAAATAATAATCGTCAGCCTTGTGAAACAGAGCACTTTCTGATCACTAAATACTGCATTAATTTGAATGTTTTAATACATTTCAATCTAAAAAAAACATTCATTAATAAAAAATATTTTCAATAAATTGATTATTGGAATAGCCACCAGACGATTTCTGCATTTGAAGATTATGTGTGAATTTCTGTGTTTCTATTTGTAACCATAGGAACTTTGTTACTATGGTTACAACTAGAATAAAGAACTGCATAAATAATTTTATTTTGTATATTATAAAATCGTCTGCTATAATTATAAATTAAAATATCCCAATAACGGTTGGCTGTACACTGATAAAGTTAATTAAGAAAATTTAGGATACTTTTTTTTGCGTAAAATGGTATGGAAGCAAATTCTGTGTATCTAATCGGTCTCGAGGTACTGTCAGAAGAATGTTGGAACCAAAAATTCCGAGATTTTTAAATTTTTCTATCAAAATTCCAGGAGTTTAAAATTTTCTCATTAGTTATAAGTCAAGTTCCACTTGTATACAAAGTTTCCGAGTTTTTATTTTCAGTACGGACTGTTTGATTCATCCCTTTCCTACCTTTGTTACACAGTCTCAGCAATGCACAATATACAGGGTGATTAAAAAAGGATGGACCAAACTTTAGAAAGTGGTTGTACACACGAAATCAATAATTTTTCGTCATAGTTTACCGGGTCGGAAATGAAACGTAAAGTTGTTACAGGGCGTTTACTCCTTGAGAAGCGGCCGCTCCGCATACTTAGAAACGTCATTCTGGTTGTCATTTTCTGGTTGAAGAAGAAAATTACGCATGCAAAATTCATCTGGGAAGAAGAAGAAACCTTATGCAAATTTTCGTAACACCGAATGTACGGCCTTATCGGTTTGCAGCAGTTAATCGCATCTCCAACTTTTGAGATGATACAGCCCCACGATCGCCCTATCTGTCATGTCTTGACTTCTTTTTGTGGGGATATTTCAAAAGTCTCGTCTATGACACTCCTCTTGAATCCAAAATGGAATTTTGGCCGCTGTTGCCGGAGTGTGCGACATGCCTGCTCTGTTCGAGAGAGTTCATTAATCCCTTCATAGTCGCTGTGAGACGTGCATTCAGGTTGGCGGTCGCTCTTTTGAGCCATTACTGCCATTACTGAAATTATAGTTTATTAAATGTCATTTTATAACTTCAATCTTGTGTTTTCGCCTCACCTCAGTGGTTTCACCATTAAGCGCCCACTTGCGCCTTTATGTTTCATTTCTAACCCTGTAAACTATGACGAAAAATGCTTGATTTGATGTGCACTACCATTTCTTAAAGTTTGTCCGACCTTTTTAAATCCCCCTGTAGATAAGTGGATACATTTTAAGTCCTTCTGACCAGAAAATAATGGAAACTATTTTTAGGATTTAATTTGAATCGATTAAAAAGCTACAAAAATAACTGTATAATAAAAACTTTGCTAAAACAAAGCATATATCAAATAATTAACGGAACCAACCTCTCTTGGAGGCATGAAAAAGCGAATTTCTTCAGGATGAAAAACAGAGCAACTACACAGGCAAAGGCAAAAAGCTGCTTGTATGTGTTAATCAATAAAGACAACTTTAACACAAATAGATTAAATGCATCAAATTTATCAGATTTATTTCACCTGCTACCAACTTACACGTGAAAAGGTATTTTAAGAACAACTTGACAACGGAAGCTCATAAAAATACTCACCCTGATACCTGTAGATACAAAAGACCATTATAAAAGGGATAGGATAAGACAAAAAATTCTAGCGTGATATTTCAAAGAAGTGGCTAACGTAGCTTGATATCTTGTATGTTCGTTATATGTGATGTACAGCCACAACACTCTCACCACATATTTATTGTAATGCGATAGAAATGGACCAAAAATAAATTGTGAATAGAAACAACCTTTTCTGTGTTCTCCCCCCTACATAACAGTGGCCCAGGGAAAACCAACACACACGAACATGCGCACAGAGCGATTTTCAATTTTATTTATTTAGATTTTATAGATGAAAATATTCTGATGCAAAGTACGTAGAGAGATGAAACTGTATGGTGAATTTCATCTCTCTACGTTAGAGGAGAAAACGAGCCCGTCAAAGATGTTGAGGGACAAACAGGGTTAACGTTAAGTTAATAAGATGAGTATGTAAAAATGTAGAACCTGAATACATGAAAAAAATTGTGTTGAGACTTATTTCAGATGTTTTTTATTGGTCTTACAAAAATCACACTGCCATAGCGCTTTTGGGCATGCTCGGGTGATTTGCAGAAATTGCGGAATAAAAAATATCAAGTTTTCTTTCGCTTTTAGTCGAAAATTAGCAGAAAATAGGGTAATTAATAAAAATATGTTTTCGTTACAATGTGAATATACAGGGCGTGACAGCTCAGTGGTTAAGGTACGGGAATTGCACTCAGTCTGCCTGGGTTCGATTCCCGTCACTGCGAAAACTATCGCCGTATTCACACGGAGTACGATCACGTTAAACATGTGGGTTCGTAAGTCCTTCCGAGAGGTTGGTGGCAGGGGAAAGAGGGTACTGCCCCTGTGGATGCCTCCGCCACTGGGTTCCGGTCTAAATTGGGTGGCACTTCCCGGCTGTCCAAACACATACCGTATACCTTTCTGGTAGGTCGGACGGTCTGGGTCGAAGATGAAGAATGTGAATATCAGGGTGTCTCTAAAAGATTAAAACGCCCTTTAATTCTTTACCTCTTGGAGATAAGTGGGCAATGTGAATTGCAAAAATGTTGAAAGTAAGGTAGGAAATATGACTACGTTAATGAAATAGTTCTCCCATTCATTTTCAAAAAGTTACATTTTTAAATTTTTATGTGACCCCCTTAGACAAATTTGGCCAATCATAAAATTTTTATTTTTAATGCAACAAGATCATTAAAAAAACCCCACATATCTGTATCTTTAAAATCAACTGAATTATGATGAAGAGAAATCTGACTTATGCCACTTTTCCGTACCATGTAAAAGGCTGTTTCATCAGTGAAAATAAGGATCATAAACAAATTGACGATGGAAATTGTTTAGATCAAAAATACGTTAATATGTGTCAACAATTTTTTATCGCAGATGCATCTAAATAAAGCATTACACAGACAGAGATCATATAAAGCAGTGGTACTCACTACGCGGTTGGGTATCCTATGTATTATCATCCAGTTTTATCTTTTTTGTGATATGTCACAAATTTACATTTCTAATTTGATATGAGGTCCCCATTCACAATGTTCAATTTGTAATTAAATATAACTCGCTCAAGGTCAATCAGGTCTGAGCATCTAACCCTAATTAACCCAAAGAAATGGTCGTTTCAGATATAGCAATAGTAAGTTACTATAAATGCCATAAACTCAGACTACAAGCGTTAATAGACGAAAAATTGAAAAAATATTAAGAAATCAAGTATTACCATGAACCATGAGGCGGGAGCTCTGTATACACGTGCAGTGAAGACGATCAGCTGTAACTGAATGAAACACGTTGAAATGCATCCCGGAGAAGGAGAAGAAAATAAACACTGGAATCAGAGGGGAACAGGTAGTCGAAGGGACCTCCACTGAAACGCATTCAGGGAGTTAGAGTTGGAGACATGGCAACCATAATTAATAAAAGGTAAACAGAATGAACAGGAATCATAGATGGAAAATCTTATTATGAAGGGATTCACAGGAGAAATGAATAAACGAGTATGGCACTAACCATTAAAATGGGGCTCAAATCGTTGTTACAAACTGGCTAATGTTACATATTTTTGTCGAAAATAATTTTCAAAATATTAAATACACACACACAAACACATACACCCACACACACATACACCCACACACACATACACCCCCCCACATATATATATATATATATATATATATGTGTGTGTGTGTGTGTATTTTTGTCTTATATATATAATTAAGAACTCCAGGTTAGCCCCCAAGATCTCCTACGTTATCCAGAACTTTCCAAAGTGGTTACGAATCCTGATTGGCTAGGGATCTAAAGGCTCAACCGCTGTTGTATATGAACCTTGTTACAACAGTGCTAAAAATGCAAGTCTACAGGTGGTTCTCGTTCCATGACTGACGTCATTTTTTTTACCCGACTTTGCGCATATGATGTCAGCGGGTAAGAAAACTCGCGCATTTTGTTCTCCGGCTCTTAGATGAGACCGAATTTGTTAACTGCGACTGTCATTCTTCCTCAGCCGTCACTAAAGCTCCTTGGATATCAGTGAGTAAGGTGTGCCCAGCGCAATTCAAAATCTCAGCGTAAGTTGTTTACGTCTAGATATTGTTACTTCCAAATTAACAAAAAAATTTTTAACTGTAACTTTTAACTGTAAAAACTTACTATGTACTAATGGCGGCTACATATCAAATCCTCAAATCGATCAACTTATATAACAGAATGACAAATCAATAGATCATAAAAGTCATTTTATTAAAAACATGCTTCAGAGGTACATACAATTTTTTAAAAAAGTCAGTGCGCTTTCTGGTATCATCATACCCTTCCTCAGTGGCGTTAAAATAATAAAAATTGCCAACATGTTTAAATACAATCCACTACCGGCAAGCTGAATTTGCATATCCTAAAAGTGACATAAACACAAAACATATTTTATGCATCCATACACCAGATTTAAAAAACATTTTTGTAATTTTTAAAATTTGGTGTAATGAATAAAATATGTTTTGTGGTAATGTCAATTTTAGGATATGTAAATTCAGCTTGCCGGCAGAGGATTGTATTTAAGCATGTTGGCAATTTTTCTTATTTTAACTTCACTGAGGAAGGGTATCATGATACCCGAAAGCGCTCTGACTTTTTTAAAAAATTGTATGCACGTCTGAAGCATGTTTTTAATAGAATGACTTTTGCGATCTATTGATTTGTCATTCCATTATATAAGTTGATAAACTTACTATGGTTTGGCAACTCTTCTCAAAGTCCTCCTTGGAACGTGACGACACGAACAGAGGAATTCTCCACCACTGACGTCAATCTGACATCTTTTTGATTGGTTGTTGGGCTGATGAGACACCTTGTAAGTTGACTTCTGTGTAATGAGTGCTGCTGAAACTGTTATTTTATGGATTTTATTAAATCTTAGATATTTTCCGGGTATTTTTAGATTGTTGTCGTGTGCTACTTGAATTAATTGATGGTGACATTCGGAAGAATAAAGCGAAGCCGATTCTATCGCTTAAACGAGGGATTACCAGTTAGCGGCTGTGAGTTTTGAAATTTTGTTCGTAGAATTTCCATTGCACAGTAAGTGAATTTTCTTTACGCATTCTTACTGATTATGTCATCTTGTTGAACTAGAGTTGTGGTTCTTAATTTGTACAATCTCTTACGTAGTATTGAAAAAGTATTGTTTTAAAGAAAATGTTCGATTTCGAGCTTTTGATGCCAATGTGTTTTAAGATGATGTTTTAAGACCTTCTGAACACGTTTCGACTATTTTTGGAGTGACGTCCGTCTGTCTGCTTGTCTGTCTGTCTGATGTCTGTGGTCGAGTATTTGTGTATTCGGTAGCAGTCACGAATAATAATGGATTTTTACGTTCCAGGAGGAGATATGTAAACAAAAAATCTAGAACTAGGTAATTTTTTTTAAATTGTTGTGAAAAATAGTCGCGATGCAATGTTTTTTGTGCATGATGTCATTTGCCCCTCCTTGTGGGGCAAGTTACCCCCATGGAAGGTACATTGTATGGTATCAATCGACATATTTTTTCAAGCCCTTTATAGTGAAGGGTAACGCGCTATAGTTGCAATATTTTGGACTCACGACACAGATTTTTTCAAATTTTTTCTTATAAAATTTGAAGAAGAAAAATGAATTCTGGTATGAGAAAAATGAGTTGGTCACGACTTAGGCACAGATATAAATCTCTACAGTTTTCTTTTGTATTAACCGATTTCATGATTCACTTGCATAGACCAGAATTTTTTTTTAATATTAATTAATTATTAATTATTTTTGGTCCCAAGCAGCAGAAATTATTTTGCGTGAATAATGTCATAAAATAAAATCCCAATACATTTAAATCAGTTTATTCGTTGCTTTATGTCTAATTTGTTTTGCTTTACAACAGGTAATATGGGCTTAAGGTAACTGAAGTAAGATGCATAAGTTTAGCAACTTAATTTTTACCTTCTCATGCTGTGTAATATAGTGTAGAGAAAGTATTGTTTTTGCGAAAATTTTCGAATTCGAGATTTTGATGCCAATATATGTTTTAAGATATCCTGCACATGTTTTGACTATTTTTGGAGTGATGTTTGTCTGTAGTCGATTTCTTTCGTACTCAATTGTGGGCACAAATATCAATGGATTTTCAAGAAAACTTTATATACGGCTTTGTTATCAAAATATCTAGAATTTACTGAAATTTTTTTTATATTCGATCGAAAACTTATTCGAAATTTTATATTTTTTTAGCATGGCAGCATAGAACAAAATTTAACATAAGCATGCATAAAAGGGTTTATTTATGGCTCAATGATTAAAAGACTTAATAGTTTCAATCATTGCTGTGAAAGATAGTCATGATGCAATTTTTTTGTACGTAACGTCATTAGTCCGCCCCCCCCCCCCTTGGGAGGAAAGTTACCCCCATCCCAGAGGGACACATTGAAAAAAAAAACAGGCAATAAAATATTTATTCTAGTATGAGAAAGTAGAGTTGAGATGAACTCCAGTTAATTCTTATCTATGAGCTAATATAATTTTCTAATAAAGACTATACAAGTTTGATCGTAGATTTTATAGGCTCTAATTCAAGTTTTAAGTTAAACATCGGTTGCATAAAATCTAAAAATTTTACATTTCCTGTTTCATTGATATCTACGTTAAATCTTTCAACAGTATGATGATCATATTCTGAACACTGAAGTTTTTAGCTATGATAACCACTATATTTAAAAAAATAAGAACATGATTTAAAATTAAATTACATACTTTTACAGGGATTTCAAAAGGTTACATATTACTCGCTGTTGTTTATAGATGGCATTTTAAGTTTTCAAAGATGTAAGCATTACAATCTTTTAAAAACTGAAAATTTTCAAATTTCGTTAACTTGACAAGATGATATCTCAAAATATATCAAAGGTTCATAAAAATAAATTATGGATCTGGAAACTGGGTTTTCTACTGAATATTTTTGTCGCTTATTGCTTATATTTAGTTTCACAGTTTAGAAGATATTTCAAGTGAAAATTAGTAAACTGAAGCAGAATCTGTCTTGGACAGAAGCTTTTATTTTTTTCGACAAAAAATAGTTCATGATATTAAAATATTGAAACCATTTTTGTATGACCATAGATGATATTCCATTTCCGACTAAGCAACTATAAATTGTTTCCATTTTTTTTCAATTAGATTCTGAGATATAAGTGTCCAAAGTGCTTTCAATTTTCGCATTTCTTCAAATTTTGCCGGTTATCTTGATCATAGATTTTATACACATCTATATAAATAAAAATGAAAATCTGTCTGTCTGTCTGTCTGTCTGTCTGTCTGTCTGTCTGTCTGTCTGTCTGTCTGTTTGTCACACCATCACGGGAGAACGGCTGAACCGAATTTGATGAAATTTTGTGGGTAGCCCAGAAATAGCCCCACTTAAAATTATATCCGTGTTTTGAGTTTCTACGACCAGTGGTTCTCGAGATATTAGTAAAAAACGAAATTTTCGTTTGTCTCATCGTCACGGAAAAACGGCTGAACCGAATTTAATGAAATTTGGTGAATAGCCTTGAAATATCCCCCCATAAATTTTGTCCAAGTTTCGAGTTTCTAAGACCCGGGGTTGTCGAGATATTAATGAAAAACGGAACTTTTTCCTAGGAGTTCTACTCCCTAACTCCGTGGTTTATCCAAACGAAAAGCTTGAAAATCGTTTGAAAGTGAATTAAAATTTAATCTCTGAGTTTGATGGGAGGTTTTTTGCGTTAATTAGTCACTTTCTGAAAACATGAATTGTTTGAAACATCATTTAAAGGGGAAATCTATCTCCATGGTTCATGGTTTATTTAAAACAAGCTTTTACGGAACAATGAGAAGTATAGAGAAATCAAAATCGTTATTTAATTTCGCAGTTTATGTTATAAGACATGACATATTTAACATGTTATAAGATTCTATCTTATATCATGTTACTCAGAAACGCAATTAAATTAAATCTGTCTGTTAATTTTAATAATTATTTTTTCGATTTGAATAATAAATAAATGGATATAAAAATATATTTTAGAAAAGAACGATTTGATTTTTCTTATAGCATTTTTGACTGGATAATATCAATTACGGTCTTCAGGTTTAAAAATTATTATTATTTATATTTTCGGGGATTATTGATTCAAGGATTATTGATATTTTCAAGTTATTATGCAATTATTTTATTATGACAAAAATTGTTTAAACTCATATATTGTATGTTGTACGAATCTTCTACAAATACACGTGTATATCTTTTAATCTACGAGAATATAAGTAGTACAGGTATATTGACATATGTTTTGATATATATTGGCTTATATTGGAATCAATTACGACCTTCTGGTATAAAGAGTACGGATATTATTGATGTTTTCAATTTATTACGTCATCTCTTTTATTTTGGCAAATATTTTTGAGACGCATATTGTAATACGGGTAATCTTCTACTAACACATTGGCATATTTTCTGATCTGCGACAATATAATTAGTACGGGGTTGCATATATTCATTCAATTCCTATTTTGTCTTCTGTAAATTTGCTTACAAAAGGGGGCAGGATGTTTTGTTCTTCAGATCTGACCGTGAAGATAATTTTGCATAGTGAGAACATATATTCTTAAACTTCTCTTTAGGAGCAATAAATTTAATATTTTAACAGAATTTGCACATGATTGCGAACTTTAAGTTTCTTTAAATTATACACTCCGTACGAATAACGGGTGTGCTGTTAGCGGTTAATAAATTTTAACATTTTAGGAGGATATATCATGTTGCTCGGCATCGCAATTAAATTAAATGTGTTTGTTAATGTTTTTATTATTTTTTTTCGATTTAAATAATAAATAAATGGATAAATGGATATAAAAGTATATCTTATGAATGGACGGTTTGATTTTTCTTTTAATTATATTAATTGCTGACTGCGTACATCAATTTCATTTATTTTGGCAAAGAGTTTTCAAGCTTATATCGTATTTAGCTACTAAACTCATATATTGTGTTTAGCCAATAAATTCATATAGCCGATTGTTGAAACAGAAAAAGAGTAGAGCGGGTATATCTTCTAATACAATTGTAGTGTTTTCATTTAGTATATTGAAACGGGATAAGAATGTTTCATTCAGATCTGCAAATTCAAAGCTACGAATTTGGAGGGATATCGCTAATTTGACAACTTTTCTTAAACTTTGCCAAATTGACGGAAATGTCGCCAAATTGATATAAACGACACACAAACAGCTGCCATAAACCTTCGGGTTGGTCGTGTGGCTTGGGTCTTCTACATATCAATGAAATTTTTTTTTGTTTTGTTAGAAGAGAGTACTGAAATGATGTTTGGTTAGCATTTATCTGTCAGACCAACCATCCTACTTAGTAATACATTTAGCGAATTTTTAAAATGTCACCAAATTGATAAAAAAATTTTCAAATCTATAAAAATATCTTGAAATTGATAAAATTGCGCTACATAAATGATATTAATTGTTTTTTGTTAGGGGATAGTATTGTGATGACATTTCGTCAATTTGTCGCAAAGTGGAACTGTCAGTTCTACAGTCCCACTTGGCGATAAATTTGGCGATTTTTTAAAATGTCGCTAATTTGACGAAACTGTCGCCAAATGTTCCATAGAAATATAACTATTTAGACGATATTTTTCTACCAATTTATTTGAAGCAAATGATATCATGTCGCTTAGCAACGGATTTAAATCCAATGTGTTTATGCGGCAGGCGATTTTTATTAAATCCTTTCCGATTTGAATAATGAAGATATGTATATAAAATAAATTTCATTGCCATTTCATTTTGGACTGGGTAATATCAATTATACTCTTCAGGTTTAAACATTATTATTATTGATATTTTCCGGAATTATTGATTCAGGGATTATTGATATTTTTAAGTTATTACGCCATTGTTTTATTGCGGCAAAAATTGCTGACACACGCATATTGTACGTTGTACGAGTAATCTTCTAGGAATGCACGGGTATATCTTCTAACCTACGAGAATATAAGTAGTACAGGTGTATTGGCATATATTTTGACATATATTGGCATATATATTGGAATCAAGTACAGTCTTCTGGTATGAAGATTAAGGGGATTAATTATATATTCAATTTATTACGTCGTCTGTTGTATTTTACCAAAAAACATTTGTGACTCATATTGCAAAACGGGTAATCTTCTACTAATAATCGGACATTATAAGTAGTACGTGTATATCTTCCCATATAATTTTAGCACTTTAATTTTGACATATATTGGAATAAATGACTGTCTTCAGATTTAAAGGTTACGGGTTTATTGGTATTTTCAATTTATACATGTAATCTACTAATACAGGTTATATTTTCTAATATTCGCGTATATAATTAGTACGGGTCCCATACAATTTTAACGCTTTTATTTTGCATATATTGATTCAATTCCATATTTTTTTTATATTTGCTTACATAAGGGGTCCAAGATGTTTTATTCTTCAGATATGTCCATGAAGATAATTTTATATAGCGAGAACAGAGATTCTTAAACTTCTTTTTAGGAGCATTATATTAAATATTTTAACAGAATATTTTGATTAAACATGTCATTTAGTATACTATAAGAATTTGGGCATGATTATGAATTTCAAGTTTCTTTATATTATATACTCCGTACGAAGAACGGGTATGCTGCTAGTTTAAAAATAAATATCAGTTGTGAAATATACTTAACTATCAAGTTATGTTTATGATTTTAAAATTTTTGGCATATATTTTTTTGCCACCATGTCACACACTGGGCCTTTTCCAGAAAAGTGACATAAATCTAGAAGATATGATGTGTAAAAGATATGATGTGTACAGCATATATAATGGCTTTATTTCTGGCCTAGTGCCATATTGCTTACCAAATTCATAGCATGCTGCTTTTGGTATTGAATGAATACTATGTTAATTAACATTCGGCGCTTTATTAGTCCAAATATGTAGATTGGGCTTATCCATACTGACTTGCAAAATCTTCATCAAAATACAACCGACATTTAATGGATGTCCCGTGAAATAAATGACTATTGACGAATTTTTGCTTTCCCTGCAATACATGGTAATGTATAGGGAAAGTATTGGAATCATGTCGAAAATCGCAACTCGAGTTTTCGACGGATCTACACGTTTCAAGACCTTTAGAATACGAAAAAACCATTTTTAGCGTGACGTCTGTGTGTCTGTCTGTGTGTCTGTCTGTCTGTGCAGATTTTGTATCCACTCTTAACTAAAAATTAAAGGACCGAATTTCACAAAATTTGGTAGGTAAGTCACTTGTGAGCGAGTCTGATGCTGGTTAGTTTTGGGTATGATTTGGAATAAAAGAACCCGCCTTTTTTGCGAAATGGCCCGCAAAAGCTTGTATACACTCTTAACTGAAAAACTAATGGGCCGAATTTCACAAAATTCGGTAGATGAGTCACTTGTGGGTTACCCTGGTGCTGATTAGATTTTGGTATGATTCGGAAGAAAATGACCTACCTTTTCTTGCAGAGTGGCCCGCAAAAATCGTCCAAATCTAAACTAAAGAACTGGGTATACTCAAATATATCCATTAAATGTTGATTTAATACGTAATTTTTAACGACGAAAAGAATAAGACCAACCCCATTACATTAGGACTAGCCGTTCTCGAGATATTTTAGTTTTTCGTACTTTCCCTACGCCACCTTTGAAAATAAGCCCGGTTACCGAATGAGAACGGAAATTGAATTAAAAGTGAAATAAATTTAATTAAAATAAAGAGAACGTTAATATAAGTCTGCAGGGAAAGTCATGTGCTGCTCACATCAGATTTTTTTGGGTCAAAATGCAGTAATTTGCGAAAAAATAATTATCTAGTATTAAATAATTTTATCTAGTATTAAAAATAATTTATCTAGCATTAAAAATAATTTATCTAGTATCTTTTTAATAAATTATCGAACTAGATCCACGAGAAAGATGATAACAAATTTGTAATATGATATATCCTATCTAAAGTGAACATATTTTATGCTATTTAAAATTTTTTAAAATGTAATGTAATTTTTGTGAAAAATTAATGTGAAAATTGCGTAATATCTCGAGAACGGTTCATGCTAGGGTTCTAAAGTTTGTGTCCTTCGTTATCTATTAAAAAATTACGTATTAAATGATTATTTATTTATGATTATTAATTGCTTCAATTTTTTATGAATATTTAAAAAAAAATATTCGAAAATTGGGGGGAAGGGGGGGGGAGGGGACATTTCTAACATTTTGTTACGTTTAACATCAATTGTGTTTCAGTATTCGTTGATTGTAATAATTGTTTTAAATTTCATTTGAAATGCTTTATTCGTTCATCAAATATCGTAGCCATAGACATACTGAGGCACATACTAACATACATTAAAGACATCACTTTAAAAACATTCGATTCGAGCTCAGGGGTGCTTGAAATGTACTTTTCTGTCGGAAATTCGAATTAGAATTTTTGAGCTCATCGCAATCCCTATACTTTATATGTAGGGATGTATGTATGTAGTGAAAATAATACATACTGGTGCTTTGTTAGTTCTAGAAGAATCATTATAAGAATTGATGATAGAGTGTTTGTTTGTCAATGTTACAAGGACGGTACTTGAATTTTCTTGACGGCTTTACATCATGTAAAATCACTCAATGACCGTTGCTCTCATGTCAGAGATTTTTGTGAAAATGTTTTGTCAGCAAGAACATCAAGAAAAATGTTTATATTATTTTTTTCTGAATTTTTGGGTCAGTACTGAGGTCAGGGGATTATTTTAAAATGTGATATCAATTTACGTGGACAAGGTAGTTTTGAAGCTTATAACAACTGTAACTTTCTTATTTATGAACATATTTTGCTCATTTTGATGTCATTTGAAAGACGAAAGTGCGTAGAAAGACAAAAGCTATAAAATAAAATACTTAATATGGCGAAAATTTATATGTTAACCTTTGTAAATGTGCAGTAAAAATATATTTGGATCCTAAAATATTTCTGAGATTTTTGCAATTTTTAGGAACGTTAGCATGAACCATTCTTGATATATAGCACGTTTTGAGATGAATTTATAAAAAAATTACATAAAATTAAAATAAGTAGTAAGTATCCGTTAATAGGTTGAAGTGGGCGATAAATTCGGATGAATATCGCCAACGGTGACTTTTTAAAAATGTTTTTAATTTTATGAAAATGTCACCAAATTGACAAAAATAGCGAGTAATTAAGGAAAACAGTTCCCAATCTGATGAAAATTTAATATTTTCTAATGATTACAATTATTTATATATAGACTATACTGCTTAGCGAATGCGAGCAATCTTTTTAATTGTCAAGTTAGATTTGCGAAATCGAAATAGTTTTATGCAATGCCAACAGAAAACGCGCCAAATGTTAATGAACAAATAAATTATCGTTAAGAACATTGTGCCATGGATATTACATATCCATAGTTTGCTATGAAAGAAGCGAAGTGATCGTATTATGTAGAAAAATCATATGCTGTCTGTCCACATCAGAATTTTTAAAATGTATCAGAAATTATAAATGGACAAGAAAGTTCTGAAGCACAAAGAAACACAAAATGATGTTTTCATTATAGGGGTTTCTTTGCAAAGTTCTTAAGCTCTTCAATAATGCTACGACGTATTCTCTAGAATCGTAGTTGTGCCCTCAGGATATAAGAATGAGTTCCAATTTCTGGATAATTAACACGTTTATTCACAAGCTCAAAGTTAACAGGAACAATGTGCAGTCAAACAGCATTTTATTCTCCATTAATTTCACAAAATAACTAATATTATTATCAAAACATTCAGGAAAGTAATTTCACGAAACAGCAGCTACTATTCTCAAAGCATTGACAAAAAAAGTCACAGTTCAATGTAGGTCGTATCACATCAACTGCTCTCCGACTGAGTGATGATTCCTTTTATAGATTAGCCACAGAAACTTCTGGAAATCTCCCAAATAATCGTTATTTCGAGGTACTTTTCAACGATTCGAGAAGTCGCCAAATGTCACCAAATTAGTGATAAATTGCTAAATATGGCAACCCTTCTTCAAACTTCGGAATTCTAAAAACCCTTTTTTGCGTAATGGGAAAGCCTGTACGAGTATTTTCTGCATCTGGTTCTCAAACGAAAAGACTCCGATGAGGAAATATTACGCGTTTGAAACCATAACTTTGTAAGGAATGGTTTATGAGTTTACATTTTAAGTCTATCTAGAGTAAAGTGACCATGCTCGATCAAATAAAAAGGATTGTAGCTCACCCTGGGGTAAAATTGAAATAATTAGAATAACTAATTCGGCAACAAAACGATACAGATGAAAAAAGCTTATTAAAAAGTTTCAAATTGTGTAATTGTAACAGGAATAGATTTTCAGGACTGAGCGAACCAGCGTATGTTGAAGGCAATAAGTACTTGTCAAAGAGTTGTTTCGCCAAATACCTGCAACACTTGTCAAAACGTACAAAAATATTTTTACTTGAATTCAAATGTGTATCGCATCTGACGGAGAACATTTTAAACAGACTTCAAATTAGATGTCTGCTTATGTAAGTTGATTTGATCTATAGTATGGTTATAGATATGGGCTAGTTAGCAATGCACAAGGAAGTATTATACATACATTCATGGGCGTATGCAGAATTTTTCCCAGGGGGATAATGAAATCGACTGCATTCAAAATTTAAAGATAACTATCATACTTTAATTTTAATAGTTTTGAAATTACAAAATGGGTATCCTGTTTACAGATGCCTATATTAGCCTGTACCCCCCCCCCCGTCCATATTTTAAATCTAACCTGTTTATTTAACAACCTTGAAAAGTGTCATGGAAATGTAGATTTGCAGGTCCAATAACAACCAACTGATAAATATTTGAAACGTTTAAACATCCGGGGGAGGGGGGTGGGATGGTGGTAAAAGTCGGTCATAAAATAAAACATATATAAATAAATATAATGTACTAGGATAGTAAAGAAATATGCTCATGGATAAAAAGAAAACATTATAAGGCTTTTTCTGGTATAAAGGTTAGGAAAACACTCACTCACCACTTAAGACTTTACAAAACATCACAACATTTAATAATACAAAAAAATTACAAATCTGTTACAAAGCATAGCTAGAATTAGCTATATATTACCAACATGTTGGCTACGTGCCTCGAACTCTATTCATTTGTAAACAAAACGAATGTTCTTAAGTCCGGTTGAGTGCTGCCATCTGCTGTTCTTCCGGGAAAACAGAATGTCTCATAATCTCCCGCTCTGGTTCCGATTTCAGGGCAACTGTCTCGGTGAGGAACCAGTTTTTCGCGGGCGGCCACGTTTACATAGAAGATTCATGGGTTGCACACTGTCCTCTTGGGAATAGGCTTTCAAGGTAGATGAGTGAACTCCAGCTGATACTTGAAGGTTCTCTAAGCTAGCTACTTCGTATGAGGATGGAGATCGCTGTGCAAGTATAGCATACGGTCCATCCCGTCTCGGCACAAACTTTGAACTTTTTCCTTTGACTGCATTACTTACAGGGTATAAAGTTACGTACACTCGATCTCCTGGCGTAAATTGTTGAGCAGGTTGTCTCCTTTGATCAGTATAATGTTTCCTCTTATCTTGCTGCTGCTCCACAATTTCTTTGATCTGTACGGTGAATTTGGCGAACTTTTTAAGATAAGGAGTAATTTCCGGAACAAAGTTATCGTTTTCAATTACACTACGAATATCATTGGTCACATCATCTGTAGTGCGAAGTTTCCGACCAAAATTTAGGAAAGTTGCTGTTTTTCCACTGGTCTGGCACTTTGCGGCATTTAAAACAAACCGGATTGCTGGTAGCTTTTAAGACTAACAAGGGAACATCAACTTTTGTTCTGGCTAGTTTCAGCTGGAATTGGGATGAAACGGTAGGTACTAGCGAGAAACTCATGTCCCTGAAATATCTCTTGAATTGAGCGTGGAGATTCGAAGAAGAAAAAATCCCTTTGACATTTTGCTTCCGTCACACCTTTATAGAAAATCCACAATGTGCACTATTTTTGAGATGTTCTTGGTGCAAAATTCCCCTATGTTTCACAGATTTCTACGAAAAGTATCATTATTGCGAAGAATATGTTGAATAACTGTAATTTCATCATACAGAAATTTGTATTCGTAATAAAATATTTGGTTTCCATTACAAAAAAAATCTGATGTGGGCAGCACACGACTTTCCTTATATAATGCAATGAATTTACTACTTTTACAGCAAAAAAATAGGTTATTCTTATAGTAGATACTTATATTCTTTCCTAGGTATTGAATTTTTGTTAATTTGTCGTCATTTTCATCGATTTAGCGTCATTTTTATCCATTTGGCGAGATTTTCGTTAATTTGTCAACATTTAAAAAAGTCGTCAAGTTGGAGACATTCTGCTAAATTCGTCGCCAAAATCTCGCACAGCGTTATGGACGGAGAAATAAGTTATTCTTATAGCAGATAAATGACTATTGGCTTTCAAATACTAAAGTATTGCTCAAAGTATTTTTTCTCATGAATGGAACGAGCTAGATCCACGAGAATGATGTCACCCAATTTATCGCATGATATTACATATGAAAAGTGAACATGTTTCTCAACAGTTAATATATATATTTTAATTTATGGGATTTTTTTATAAATTTATTTGAAAAATGTGCAATATTTCGAGAACGGTTCATGCTAGCGTTCTAAAATTTTTATCATTCGTTTTGTAAGGAAAAATTACATAAGAAATGTCTATTTGCGTAACTTTATTAAAGGTTTTGATTTTTTGATGATTTTTTCAAAATTTCACTCGAAAATGTAGGGGGTTCCAAACATTCGATTGCGTTTAAAAACAATAGGCTTCCAGTATTCACGGATTATGATTTTTGTACCAAATTTCATTCGAATCGCTCCATTCGTTCGTGAGATATCGTCTCTGCAGACTCACTGACACACACACACACATACTCCCCCCCCCCACACAGACAGACATCACCTCAAAAATGTTCGATTCGTGATCAGGGATGCTTGAAACGTGCTCTCCCGTCGAAGACTCGTATTCGAATTTTCGACCCCGTAACGATACCTTCCTTATACAGTATATATATAAGGAAAGTAATAATGAACAATCATGAATGTAATATTGCGTCATTTTTACAAAAACATACCACATGTACGTTTGTTTCTGTTTAATCACATACACTATGTAAATATACATATTATACTTAAATAAGAGCTACCAAATATGCTAATCCATGTAAACTTTGAGATTTTGTTTCTACAGATCTCCACGTTCAATTCAAGAGATATTTCAGGGACATTAGCTTCTGGCTAGCACCTACCGTTTTCATTCAATTCCAGCTGAAACTAGCCGGAACAAAAGTTGAGGTTCCCTTGTAAGAATCATGTTCATCTTGAACCAAAATTGCAAGTCGTGGCTTTAGATCACGGTTCTTCCTCTTTACTGGGTTTTTCTTGTGGGTGATAAACAGGAATTTATGACTGTTTAATATTCAACAGGCAACAAAGTTGTTGCATAACAGCTGAAACGAACTAAGTTCCATTGTCACTGATAATCCGAAGGGGAATGCCATACCTCATCAAAACTTCTTCTAGCAGCGTTATTGCACGTTCTTGCGCAGTGGCATTGGAAACAATTCCACCCATTTAGTAGCGATATCTTCTATTATCAAAATCAACTGTTTTCCATCTTTACTCTCTGGTAAGGGTCCAAAAAGGTCTGAGAGGGTCTCAAAACGTTGGGAAGGAACTGGAGTCTGTAACAATCCTGCCGGTTTCTGATTAGAAGTTTTTTTTTTGCTGCAATCTATGCAGTTTTTCACATAGTCGCAGATGAATTTTCTCATCCATTTCCAATAATAGCGTTTCGCTATAGGTCAAAAGTTTCTTCAGCACCATAGTGTCTGGCACTCGGAGCATCATGATGGTCTTTCAGAATCAAGCTTCTTTTATTGGCTGGAACTACTAATTGAGCTTCTTCGCTTTCGGAATCTGGAGCATAACGGTAGAGGACACCCTGATTCACGAGGTAGCCTCGTTCTGCCCAGTTTGCATAGTTAATGTATTTTTCAATGCTTTCAAAACAGCGAATGATCTTTCCTACTTCCTCCTCTTTCAATTGCCCTTCACGTATCTCGTTACGTGTTTTGAAGGGGACATCGAAGTATAGACTTCGCACGAAGGGACATCATGTTCACAAACAGAACTGGACAACATATTCGTTACATTCGGTAAACTTGCTATAGATAGCTCCATCTATTGTTCGGCCTGCGAACTATTTCTCGTAAATGCAAATCAATCATTAACGTTTTGAAGTAAGTTTTAGTATTTTATTAAGGTCAGAAAATTGATATTTGTAGAATTTGCAACGTTTATATGTACACTGAACTATTTATAAATTTGGAATTAAGAACGCCATGTGTAGTAAACATGTGTACACGATCTTTATTAAAGTTTTTTTTTACGCTGAAGAAAAAATCGGTTTTTTAAATTCCGCAAAGCATTCTATACCTACTCTACCTATTTGGTATAAACCTTTTAGTGTTGATCTTTGCGTCCAAAGTCTTTATATTTTTCGTAGCTCTCAGATTTTAGCTGGAGATACTATAATCATAGATGCTATTTACAGCAAAAACATGTTTTTAAAAATTGATTCTAAACATTACCCCTTCGACAAATAAAACCTAGTGAAATAAATACTTAATCACTCTCGTCGTAATGACAGAAATTTTATGAGATGAATGATTACTAGCATGGAGAGGGGAATTAACGACTTTTGTTTCAGAAGTGTAATCCACCAGCTGGGTGGATTACAAATGATAGCAAAAATTTTTTGACGACGGAATAAAATTATCAACTCTTTTATGATTTATATGGTTTTTTATGCCAGTGTTCTTATGATTTATATAACCATTTTAGTTTTGAATAAATGCACTTTCGGGAGGCATAGATCAACTAACTTTCTAAACCATTCTTTGGAAACGATGTCTCTCCGAAGAAACATATAAAAATGTTAGTAGATTATTCATATTTATAAATGACAAGAATCATAAGATTTTTTTTACCGTTTCTAATAATATTAATTTCTATATACGATCCCTTAACAAAATGCAATTACTGAGCAATTTCTTAATAAAATGCAATTACTTTTCAACTTTTAGAACTCCCTCTCCCCCCTAACAAAACTCAATTATTTCTTAATCCCTAGACCCTATAACAAAAATCAATTACTTTTCGACTCCTAAACATCCCATAACAAAAATGTCTCCTAGGTTTACCATAACTAGACGTAATTGCTTTCTAACCCCTAGACCGCTCTAACAAAATTCTACTTTTCAACTCTTAGACCCTATAACAAAAATCAATAGGTTTTCAACACCTGGACATCCCATAACAAAAATCAATTACTTTTCGACTCCCAAACATTCACAACAAAAGTGGCTCTTAGACTCAATATAACAAAACACAATCGATTTTCGACCCCTAGTATCCCAAACAAAAATCAATTAATTTTCAACCCTTGGACCCTATAACAAAAATAAATTGTTTTTCGACCCCTGGATATCTCATAACAAAAATAAATTAATTTTCGATTCCTAGATATTTTACAACAAAAATGTCTCTTAGGCTCACCCTAACAAAACACAATTGATTTTCGACTCCTAGACCCCCCAACAAAATCAATACTTTTAAACCTCAAGACTCCATAAAAAATTAATTGCTTTTCGACCCCTGGACGCTCCATAGCAAAACGACGGAATTGCTTTTAGACCCTTAGATACCCCGTAATAAAACGTAAAGTCTTTACGACTCCATACAGACGTATCTGTCTGTTTCTTGAACAGTCAAACTCGCTATATTTGAATGAAGAATATGAAATTAATTCCCACAAAGTTAGAATCATGCTCGCATTGCAGATAACAGAATCATACGCCCGATCTGGCAGTAATACACTTTGTAGCGAGAAAGTGAAATCACCAATTTCGCGGTGCCGGGATTTGTTCTCGGGGCCAAAGTAAGGAAAACCAGTATCATAGCGTCGAGCTAAAGACGTCTCCCTTCCAGTGAGTTTCGTCGAAACCGAATGAAATTGACACTGGGTTGCAGATGAGACGATGAGCTCCTAAGTTGATTTGAAGATAATCTCTGTACTCCCCATGAGATGGCGCCACACTTACTCGATCTTCTGAGATTTTTCCGATAACGTACGATGGGTCGACGTCATCGGTTCTTGTAACTCACTACAAGGCCTCTTGTAACAGCTCTTTTACTTCAACCTATAACTCGCTGCCTCATCTGCACCCCCAGCGACAACTTCTTTGGTAAAACAAGTACTGTAGCGAACGCTACAGTACAAAATGCCTTGACAGTATTAAATGCCTTGAGTTGGAGACGTCTTTAGCTCAACGCTATGATACAGGCCTCCCACGCTTTGGACCTAGTATCAAACCTCGGCACTGCCAAGTTGGTGATTTTGCATTCACGCCACAATGGTGACCTTGGACATGAGCACGAAGCATCATTCGCTCAATTACTACCAGTTATTCAGCTTCCAGAGTATTATATATGCATTACATAAAATTATTCTCTGTAATCCCATGAGATGGCCCCACCACACTTACTCGATCTTTCGAGATTCTTTGACGTCGACCGATCGTTCGTCATCGGGCCTTGTGACTCACTACAAGGCCTCTTTTAACAGCTCCTTCACTTCAACTTACATCTTTTACACTCTCAGCGACAACTTCGTCCGGATTACGACGAAAATTCAATGGGAGAGGAAGTATTGTAGCAAACGCTCATAAGGCAGTATTAAATGCCTTGAACTGGAAATGTCTTTAGCTCAGTTTCTTTGGCTCAGTGCGCCAACTTCAGGATCATAGCTCCACCCACCCCCACTCACTTCGCCACAGGAGGAAGGCCCCCCAGTACTATTGATCTGACTGTCTTTCAGAACATACCTTTCAACTGCACGATCAATGCAGAAACAGATCTAGCATCTAATCACCTTCCTGTGGTTCTAACCCTAGACTTATCTAACATTTCTTTCGAGCACCCGGTGGAGCTATTTACAAATTGGGGTGACTTCAGGTACATCCTTCAAAATCTTAAAGCGCCCCCCCTCAAAATTGCCAGTACGGACGATATCGAAAGATGCGTCCAAGAAATGAACCATGTTCTGCTCGGGGCAGTAGCTGCAGCCTCGAAACCAAATCGTATCCGACCTAATCATCACAATCTTCCTAGTGATATTAGGGACAAAATTAAGCAGCGAAATCGACTACGGAAGATTGGCAGCGCACTAGGTTTCCTCTTTACCGCGCAAACTTCCGTAAACTTCAAAACGAGATCAAGGCCCTGATTAAAACACACACCCAGCAACGCTGGCAGACACATCTTGAGGAACTTTCACCTGCAAATCACAGTCTCTGGCGAACAGCTAAAAACCTAAGGACCACCAAAACAACAATTCCGCCCATTAACGGCTTTAATGGACTTCTCGCCCAGACTGCGAAAGAAAAAGCCAATGCATTCGCAGATAGCTTCGAACTCCAATTTTCACCCCACATTGACCACAATTTCAGCCATACTTATAACAACACTGAAAACGAACTACAACAGACAATTGACAACGCCCTACTTTCACAAGCACCAAACGACTTAGAGAGAATCTCATTGGCTGAAATTCTTCATATCGTTGATGGACTCAAACTCAAGAAAGCCCCTGGTTCGGACAGAATGTCCAATCGCATCATAAAGAACCTTCCAGACCTGTACTATTGCTAGATTACTTTGCTTCTTAACTACATGCTGGATTATCGCTTTTTCCCCCAGAGTTGGAAAACTGCCACCATCTGCTCTATTCCAAAGCCGAATCAAAATCTTACATTGGTCGAAAACTGGCGACCAATCTCCCTTCCTTCAAAATTTTCCAAAATTTACGAATTAGTGTTGCTTAGTCGTTTGGATAGTTTCTGCAGACTCAACAACGTCTTATCACCTGACCGGCATGGATTCCGGTCTGCTCATTCCACGCAATCTCAATTCTTGCGTGTTGTCGAAACTATCCACACAAACGCTAACAACAGGCAGTATACAAGCATTGTCTGCTTCGACATTGCTAAAGCTTTTGATAAAACATTAATTCCTGGAGAATTGCCAAGCTGGTGCGACTTGGAATCTCAACCCAACTTTTGGCCATCATCAATTCATACCTCACTAATCGTTTCTTCCAAGTACGAATTGATCAAACTCTCTCTTCTGTCCGACCAATCAGAGCCGGGGAACCACAAGGAGGAAATTTGAGCCCTCTGCTGTTCAAAATCTTCATCAACGATATCCCATGCATCCCACAAGTCAAGCTCGCGATCTTTGCAGATGACACTGCACTGATAGCGCGAAGCTGTTCACCACAAAACTCTAACACGCTGCAAAGCTACATCAAACACAGCCTTGAGCACTGGCTCGTCACTTGGAGAATCAAAATTAACGCGACCAAGAGTGCAGTTTGTATCTTCAAACCCCACTACCGAGATCTGAATCAAAATTTCTCCCTCAAAATTTTTAACGAGAAAATTCCCTTCCAGCGCTCTGTGAGTTATCTGGGAGTCATACTCGACGAACACCTAACTTACAAAGAGCACATAGAAAATAAAGTCGCCAAGATCAACAAAACTTATCATGCTCTCCTCCCCCTTCTCGGTAGTAATCCCACCTCTCCACCTTCAACAAGCTGCTGATCTACAAACAAGTCATTGCACCGGCATTTTTGTACGCTAGCCCAGTCTGGGGCGCAGCAGCAAAGTGCCACACGCAGAGAATGCAAGTTTTCCAAAACAAAGTCTTATGTTGCATTGTTAAAGCTCCTAGGTACGTCCAAAACGAAGTAATTCACCACGACCTCAGAGTCTCTGGCGTTGCAGAGCAAGTTAGGAAACTCAGTCGAAATTTTTACAAGAGAAACTCTAGCAGGCCATGCATGAGAAACACCGATCAAACTTACGCTTTGACCTCGCGTTCCTACCACGGGAAACGCAGGGCAAGGCATCTCCTACTTGACTCATATCGAACCAAGTGGAAGAAAGCAAGGTATGTTATCCTTCAGGTCGGGGTCTCCTAGAGTCTTTCACCCCAAAATTCTTACTTTCTTATTTGAAGTACTAAACTTCAACTTCCTATCCAACTTGGTCCCCTTGGCATCGGTAGATGGCGCCGCAGCTGCCCACCTCGGTGAGCAGAGGTGGTCCCGGCTGCGTATTCTGAGCCGACCAATAGGATTCAAGAAGCTTGCATTTGCCCGCCCACCGACGCCAGCACAGTTCCAAACAGTATTCATCAAGTTACTGACTTCTTTTTTGTAATGTACATTAGAAATCCTTGTCTTATTTACTTATTTAACTGACTTAATTATCCATAGGCTTTATTTTAAAATTTAAATCTAAACTTAACTTCTGATAAAACTTAAAAGTATTTTAATTATAACATTAATTCTAGCTAACTATATTTAAATTTAATACCTTCTTGTACTTAAACTTTTATTGTGACTCACTCTTGCATTTTTCCCGCCCTTGCCACCCTTCTCTCAGCCGAGCAGGCTCAAACCAAATCCAAGATCAATCTACAAGTTGACCTACTACTCCAGCCCACCAGCAGATCGCATTGCTATCAAAAACACACGTATGGTCTGACAAAATCAATTTCGAAGTGGGGATGAGTCTCCTTGGAGGCAGGCACCCCGTAACATAACGTCTTGGGTCTTTAGCTCAACTCTTATACTGGTCCACACTTTGGTCCCGGGATCGAACCCCGGCACGGCCAAGCAGGTCATTTCACTTTCTCCCTTCAATTTACCATTATTCAATAGTCGATATCTGCAATGGGGGCAAAAATATTATTACGTGTCACAATTTTGCGAGCCTGTATGATAACCGGCAAATTTAATCTTATTATACAACCGGTTTTTAATTTCTTCAAAAACACTGGGTTTAATTTTTATTTCCATCGTCATTCAACGTCCAGTCAACTACAGCACAGCACCCTCTTCTGAGATGAGTGCAAACACTGATCGCTATTGCTATCTTCGCTATAACGAATGGACATTCTTACATTTGAGATGTGGGGTTACGCGTCTGAGACGCAGGCACCCCGAAAGCAAAACGTCTTGGCTTGACTTTCATATACTACATAATATAATATAGAGGAAGTATTGTTTTTATGAAAATTTTCGAATTCAAAATTTTGATGCCATTATATGTTTAAAGACCTCCTGAACACGTTTTACCTAATTTTGGAGTGATCTCCGCCTGTCTCTATGCATGTATGTCTGTGGTCGATTTTTTGTATACACGATAGCAGCCACAAATATTAATGGATTTTCAAGAAAGTTTATACCCAGCATATACCCAGTTATACCCAGCATATAAGTTAATATAACATAAGTTATACCCAGCATATGACAAAATCTAGAACTAGATAGAATTTTTTTAAATTCGAGCGAAAACTAAAATCTTTTAAAATTCGAGTGAAATTATTTGGCATTTTATAATTTTTCAACATGGCAGTACAGGGCAAAAATTGACATAATTATGCATATACTTAATAGTTTCAATCATTGCTGTGACAAATAGTCGCGATATTAATTGTTTAATTGTTTTTGTTTCTTGCCGTTATTAGCTTCCCTTCCTGCGAAAATTACCCCCCAGGGGGCAAATTGCCAAGTATAGTATCAAGCTAAAGATTTTTTTCCAAGTCCTTGAAAGTGAAGGGTAACACCCTATAGTTGTAATAATTTCGATCCATGATAACGGTTTTTCAAAATTTTCTTGTAAATTTGAAAACAAAACAAAACAAAAAACCCTACTAAAAATGGATTTCGATATGAGAAAATTGAGTTGAGCAGTTAATTTTTTAGCCACCATTGTAGGTATCAATTATTTTATTCTGACAAATACAGTGATTCGTTCATGGAATCAGTTATCTGAAATAATAGCGTGATTCTAAATATTAGTCGTTACGGGTTAAGAATAGAATGCGGTCATTCCTCTTGAAATGTTTATGTGTATACTTACCGAAAACGGAGGTTGGTGAACGCAACCAACGGAATACATCCGTCTTGTATATTATATGACTGACGATTAATTTTATTTTCGTCTTTTTATGGAAAAATATGATGTAAGAGTATCAAATAATGCAATCTCGAGTGGAAACTGCAGAACATAAAATAACCATTTTATTGCCAAATCGTCTATTCTGTACGGGCATAAGGCTTTAGCAAATATTCACGAATGAAAAAGCGAAGCAATGGTTTGTGAAATTCGTGCATTCGTCCTAAAACCGTCTTATGTTGGTCAAAATGATAAATTTCTATTTTATTTTGCAAGAAACAAGAAATACGTAATTTAGTTTTTGAAGATGTGTAAATTTTATATATTTAATGATGACATTATGCCAGTCACATTACGAAACTGAAGTATTCATGACGAATACTTTACAGTGTTCAATCCTATGTCCTTATGCATTCTTTTAACTTTAGATTGAAGCGTTAGAGCTGCTGAAGCAGGGTTTACTCATAGCAAAGAGGCAATACATTATCGCTTTGAGAACTTTTTCATCGCATTTAGCGGTGAATTGAAGCAGCCGTTCGAATTCTTATATCACAATTGGAATAAAATAGGTTAAATTTTTCAATAACAAAATTATAGAGATAACAAAATTATATCACACATAACATGTACTCAGACGACAATAAATCAGGTCAAAGAAAATCGATAAATGCAAATGTCTTGTTATAATGAAGTGCCTGTGAATGTAATGACGATAAATACACTTGGAAAAATAATAATCCCTGTATAAAGCTAATTTTAATTTATTTAGAATTATCCTGTTTGCAGTAGAAATTAACTAGAATGTGGCTCAACTCGACTTTCTCGAACTAGAATCCATTTTCTTTTTTCAAATTTTACAAGAAAATATTTAAAAACTCGTTATCGTAAATGATTACAATTATTGCGTTTTACCCTTTACTTTAAAGGGCTGAAAAAAATATTTCGATTCATACCATATTTGAAAATGCACACCCCGGAGGGAGGTAAATTTCCCACGAGGTGGGTTAATGACGTTACGAACTACAACAATAACAAAAAAAATCTGATGTGGGCAGCACATGACTTTCCCTGCAGACTCAAATTCACATTTTCTTTATTTCTTTAATAATTCGTTAGATTGAGTTAATTGCACCAAATAACACAAAATTTGCATTTTTAATTAAATTTTCGTTTTTATTTGGTAATTGGACATTTTCCCGAAATCGGCGTAACAAAAATGCAAGAAATCTCAAAATTGCGTATAAAACACGAATTTAATTGACATATTTGAGCATACATAGTCTTTTCTATTTTAGATTTTTGCAATTTTTGCGGCTATTTCATAAAAAATGGCAGGCTGTTCTTCTCCGAATTTTATCAAAATCTAATCAGCACCAGAGTATCCCACATGTAATTTATCTACCAGATTTTGTGAAATTTTGTCAATTAGTATTTTAGCTAGTGTGGATACATGAAATTTTTGCGGGCCATTTCCTAAAAAAAGGCAGGTTGTTCTTTTCCGATTCGTACCAAAATCTAATCAGCACCAGAGTCGACCGCAAGTGACTTATCTACCAAATTTTATGAAATTTAGTCGATTAGTTGAGTTAAAGTGGAAATATACAATTTTTGCGGTTCATTTCGAAAAAAAGGCAGGTTGTTCTTTTCTGAATCGTATCAAAATCTAATCAAAACCATGGATGGTGACCTACAATAGACTTATGTACCAAATTTTGTAAAATTTGATCAATTAGTTTCGGAGTTACAGTGGATACAGGCAAGTTTTGAGGGCCATTTCGCAAAATAAAAGGCGGGTTGTTTTATTTCGAATAGTACCAAAAACTAAACAGCTCCAGGGCCACATCCAAGTGACTTACCTGTCAAATTTTATGAAATTCGGTCAATTAGTTTTTGAGTTAAAGTGGATACATGCATTGCACAGACACACAGACACATAGACAGACACACACACAGACGTCACGCTAAAAATAGTGTTTTCGTATTCTAGAGGTATCGAAACGCGTAGATCCGTCGAAAACTCGAGTTGCGATTTTCGACATGATTCCAATACTTTCCGTATACATTACCATGTATTGCAGGGAAAGTAAAAAATCTGATGTGGGCAGCACATAACATTCCTTGCAGACTTATATCCACGTTATCTTTATTTCAATTAAATTTAATTAACTTTTAATTCAATTTTCGTTCTCATTTGATAACTGGACTTATTTTCAAAGATGACGTAGAGAAAATACGAAAAAACTAAAATATCTCGAGAACGGCTAGTCCTAGTGTAATGGGGTTGGTCTTATTCTTTTCTTCGTTAAAAATTACGTATTAAACGAGCATTTAATGGATATATTTGAGCATACGTAGTTCTTTAATTTAAATTTTGACGATTTTTCGGACCATTTCGCAAAAAAAGGCAGGTTATTTTTTTCCGAATTGTACTAAAATCTAATCAGCATCAGCGTGACCCACAAGCGACTTATCTACCAAATGTTGTGAAATTCGGTCCATTATATTTTTGGCTAGAGTGGATACAAACCTTTGCGGGCCATTTCTAAAAAAAAAGACGGGTTCTTTTATATCGAATCGTACCCAAAACTAATCGGCACCAGATTCGCCCACAAGTGACATACCTACCAAGTTTTATGAAATTCGGTCAATTAGTTTTTCAGTTAGAGTGGATACAAAATCTGCACAGACAGACAGACACACAGACAGACACACACACAGACGTCACGCTAAAAATAGATTTTTCGTATTCTAAAGGTCTCGAAACGTATAGATCCGTCGAAAAGTCGAGTTGCGATTTTCGACATGATTCCAATACTTTCCCTATACATTACCATGTAATGCAGGGAAAGTAAAAATCTGATGTGGGCAGCACATAACTTTCTCTGCAGACTTATATTAACGTTCTCTTTATTTTAATTAAATTTATTTCACTTTTAATTCAATTTTCGTTCTCATTCGGTAACTGGACTTATTTTCAAAGGTGGCGTAGAGAAAATACGGAAAACTAAAATATCTCGAGAACAGCTGGTCCTAGTGTAATGGGGTTGGTCTTATTATTTTCGTCGTTAAAAATTACGTATTAAACGAGCATTTAATGGATATATTTGAGTATACCTAGTTCTTTAGTTTAGATGTTGACGATTTTTGTGGGCCATTTTGCAAAAAAAGGCAGGTTATTTTTTTCCGAATCGTAAAAAAATCTAATCAGCACCAGGATGACCCATAAATGACTCATCTACCGAATTTTGTGAAATTCGGTCCAGTAGTTTTTCAGTTAGAGTTGATACAAGCTTTAGCGAGCCATTTCGCAGAAAAAGGCTGGCTCTTTTATTCCAAATCGTACCCAAAACTAATCAGCACCAGACTCGCTCACAAGTGATTCACCTACCAAATTTTTTGAAATTCGTCCATTATTTTTTCCCTTGTCCATTAGTTTTTTCGTTAGAGTGGATACAAAATCTGCACAGACAGGCACACAGACAGACACACAGACACACTCACAGACGTCACGCTAAAAATGGTTTTTTCGTATTCTAGAGGTCTCGAAACGTGTAGATCCGTCGAAAACTCGAGTTGCGATTTCCGACATGATTTCAATACTTTCCCTATACATTACCATGTATTGCAGGGAAAGTAAAATGTATCTTGGCTATTTGTCACAACAATGGTTGAAAGTATTCAGTCTCGTGATTATTGGGCCATACATAAAACCTTTTATGCATGATTATGTTAAATTTTGTTCCATGCTATCATGTTAAATAAGAAAGATCAATTATGCATAAAGCATTGATTATGAAAAGCTTTCCAACTGAAATTCAATCAATTTTATTTAAACATCTCTAAAATGCGTTACATTGCAAGACATATTTTAAATTATCACAGTACTACAATATTTATTATATTTGAAAATTTAGACCTTGATCGATAAAAAAAAGAATTTTATTTAAATGACGTCATCAAAATATAAATGGTCTAGCTCTCTATGTAAAAACAATATTTCATTCATATCACTCAAACTCCAGAGAAAATAATTTTGCGTTAAAAAAAAATCATCAATTCTTATACAACTCATAATCGCTTGTTTACATTCTGCATGTTTTAAACTTAGGTTTCGTTGCAGAAATAATCAAAGTATGATGATCATTTAAACTCCAAAATATTGTAATTGCATTGGTGCAGAATATAGATGCATAGAAAATACCAAAAAATAAAGCAGTTTTAGGACGGATGCAACACTAAATATAAAGTTAAAAGAACTTTAAAAATCACGATTTTGACACAAGATGGATGACATATTTTATTTTGAAGTGGATCACGTGATCTCTCCATATAATATGGGTGTAATTATTATTTTAATTTTTATTTAAAAAACTACCGAACATATATTGCTAACTTTTCTTTTATATATTTCATAGAATAATTTGACTATTTCCCAAAATTTTCTAAGCAATTTGTGAATTTTAACTTTGCTTAAAAAGAGTTTGAAAAATTAGGTCCCATGGGGTTCAAAGTATTTTATATTTTTAACTCGGGTTCAATCCAAAACTAATTGAGTGATATTATTCATATGTATTCCCATATGTTCCGCAGACTTTCTCAAGAACATACTATTAAAATTTCATTTTGATAAAGTCATTTTTACTTTCCCTGCAATACATGGTAATGTATAGGGAAAGTATTGGAATCATGCCGAAAATCACAACTCGAGTTTTCGACGGATCTACACGTTTCAAGACCTCTAGAATACGAAAAAACCATTTTTAGCGTGACGTCTGTGCGTGTGTCTGTGTGTCTGTCTGTCTGTGTGTCTGTCTGTCTGTCTGTCTGTGTGTCTGTCTGTGTGTCTGTCTGTCTGTCTGTGCAGATTTTGTATCCACTGTAACTAAAAAACTAATCGACCGAATTTCACAAAATTTGGTAGGTAAGTCACTTGTGGGCGGGGCTAGGGCTGATTAGTTTTGGGTACGATTCGGAATAAAAGAACCCGCCTTTTTTTGCGAAATGGCCCGCAAAAGCTTGTATCCACTCTAGCTGAAAAACTAATGAACCGAATTTCACAAAATTCGGTAGATGACTCACGTATAGGTCACTCTGGTGCTGATTAGATTTTGGTACGATTCGGAAAAAAATAACCTGCCTTTTTTTGCAAAACGGCCCGCAAAAATCTTCAAAATCTAAACTAAAGAACTTGGTATACTTAGATATATCCATTAAATGCCCGTTTAATACGTAATGTTTAACGACGAAAAGAATAAGACCAACCCCATTACACTAGGACTAGCCGTTCTCGAGATATTTTAGTTTTTCGTACTTTCCCTACGCCACCTTTGAAAATAAGCCCGGTTACCGAATGAGAACGAAAATTGAATTAAAAGTGAATTACATTTAATAGAAATAAATAGAACGTGGATATAAGTTTGCAGGGAAAGTCATGTGCTGACCACATCAGATTTTTATGGCAGTTATCGTGTGAACGGACAGACAGAAAGACAGACAGAATGAACAAAGTCTTAAACACTTTTCAATTATGTTGTAAAGTTTAAAAGAAATATATAATTTGGAATGAATTTTAAAGCTTTCGCTTGAATTTAAAAGAATTCTATCTAGTTCTATATTTTCTGATAACAAAACCGGATATAAAGTTTAGTGAAACTCCATTAATGTTTGTGGCTGCTATCGTGTGCAAAATAACTCAGCCACAGATAGACAGACATCACTCTGAAAGTAGTCGAAACGTGTTCAGGAGGTCATAAAACATATATTAGCATCAAAAATCTGGAATTCGAAAATTTTCGTGAAAACTATACTTTTACAAAGTACGAGTAAGTAAAAATCTGAAGTGGCCAATAGAGGACTATTCCTAAAAATTTCATTTTCTCTTTTTTTTACTTTCCCTGCAATACATGGTAATGTATAGGGAAAGTATTGGAATCATGTCGAAAATCGCAACTCGAGTTTTCGACGGATCTACACGTTTCGAGACCTCTAGAATACGAAAAAACCATTTTTAGCGTGACGTCTGTGTGTGTGTCTGTCTGTCTGTGTGTCTGTCTGTCTGTCTGTCTGTGCAGATTTTGTATCCACTCTAACTAAAAAACTAATTGCCCGAATTTCATAAAATTTGGTAGGTAAGTCACTTATGCACGAATCTGGTGCTGATTTGTTTTGGGCATGACTCGAGTTAAAAGAATCCGCCTTTTTTTGCAAAATGGCCCGCAAAAGCTTGTATCCACTCTAACTGAAAAACTAATGGACCGAATTTCACAAAATTTGGTAAATAAGTCGCTTGTAGACCATCCTGGTGCTGATTAGATTTTGGTAAAATTCGGTAAAAAATAACCTGCCTTTTTCTGCAAAATGGCCCGCAAAAATCCTCAAAATATAAATTTAAGAACTACGTATGCTCAAATATAGCCATTAAATGCTTGTTTAATACGTAATTTTTAGCGAAGAAAAGAATAAGATCAACCCCATTACATTAGGACCAGCCGTTCTCGAGGTATTTTAGTTTTTCGTATTTTCTCTGCGCCACCTTTGAAAATAAGTCCGGTTACCGAATGAGAACGAAAATTGAACTAAAAGTGAAATAAATTTAATTAAAATAAAGAGAACGTGGATATAAGTCTGCAGGGAAAGTCATGTGCTGCCCACATCAGATTTTTTCTTTCATAATTCCTAAAATTGAGTTTATATTGCACAAAATAACCTGTATAATTATTTGAAATCACTCTGAATGTTCAGTTTTAATTCAGGTTTTATGTTCATTTAGATACTGGACGTATTGTCAAAAGCATCTTGGCAAAGTGCAAAAAATAAGCTACAATATCTCGAGAACGGTTATTCCTAGAGTTATGGGGGTTCTTCTTATTCTTTCCCTCACAGAAAAGATCGTCACATGTGCGACAGTGACGTTGTAGTCACCTGACACTTGGTTCACAATGTGACATCATATTTGTGACTTCCATGCGACGTTACGTATTAGTAACCTTGTAACTTCATTGTGACTATATTCTGTGACGTTTCCACAATTTAATTAACACGTAACAATGTGAGGACATTACAATAAGAATTACAATGTGACGTCACAAAACATGTTAATATGCGACGTCACAAACGAGCATGAAAATGACCAAAATGACTTCGCTGTGACCTCAATATGACATTATCGAGACGTCCTTTGACGTCCCAAAATCACAGTGTGACATAAATCTTACGTCACTGTGAAAAGAAAATGCTGTTAGGGTTATGTCGTCGTCAAAAATTGAGTATAAAATAAGCATTTAATTGAGTTTTTGAGCATATTTAGATTTTTATTTTATGTTTTGATGATTTTTGCGGGCTATTTCAAAAAGAAAAGCAGGTTCGTTTTTTGAAAATCGTAAGAAAATCTAATCAGTACCAGGGTAACCCATAAGTGACTTATTTACCACATATTGTGAAATTTAGTCAATTAGGTTTTTTAGCTAAAGTGGATACATTCGATGCTTGCGGAGTATTTTGCAAAAGAGGCAGGTTCTTTATTTCCGAATCGTACCAAAATCTAATCAGCACCAGGGTAACCTATGTGTGACGTATTCACCAAATTTTGTCAAATGTAATTAGTTTTTCAGGTACAGTGGATATATATATATTGCACAGACAGACAGACAGACAGAAAGAAACACACACAGACGTCACCTTAAAAATAGTGTTTTTCGAGTGTGCTCAAAATGTGTATAATCGTTAAAAATTCGAGTTGCTTATAACTAGAGTGCTTAAACCGTGAATAATCGTTAAAAATTCGAATTGCTCAAAATACGAGTTGCTCAAAACTAGAGTACTTAAACCGTGAATAATCGTTAAAAATTGGAATTATTCAAAACACGAGTTGTTCAAAACTAGAGTGCTCAAACCGTGAATAATTGTTAAAAATTGGAATTGCTCAAAATGTGAGTTGTTCAAAACTAGAGTGCTCAAACCGTGAATAATCGTTAAAAATTGGAATTGCTCAAAACACGAGTTGTTCAAAACTAGAGTGATCAAACCGTGAATAATCGTTAAAAATTGGAATTGCTTAAAACACGAGTTGCTCAAAACTAGAGTGCTCAAACCGTGAATAATCGTTAAAAATTGGAATTGCTCAAAATGCGAGTTGTTCAAAACTAGAGTGCTCAAACCGTGAATAATCGTTAAAAATTGGAATTGCTCAAAACACGAGTTGCTTAAAACTAGAGTGCTCAAAACGTGTATAATCGTTAAAAACTCGAGTTGCGATTTTTGACACGATTTCATTATTTTCCCTATACATTACCATATATTGTAGTTTAATTAATAACTGCCGTATGAAAATAGCAAATAGATGATGCAGTTCAATATTTATCCTTTTCCATTGACTACTGGGAGGGGAGGAGGGGGGGGGGGCTAATCATACCACGAACTAAAAAATTGTATCCTGGTTGTTTTTTACTACAATGATTGAAATTGTGAAGTCTCGTATTGAGCTATAAATAACCTATTTCATGCATAATTATGTTAACTTTTTTCCTATGCTGTCATGCAAAGAAAATATACAATTTCGAATAAATTATTTGAATAATTGGATAAATTGTTTTAACAATTTCGAATAAATTGTTTGAATGAATTGCTTGTTCTTTTTGTTTGAATTTAAAAACATTCTATCTAGTTCTAGATTTTTTGATAAAGCCGGATATAAAGGATTCGGATTCCCGGAATTCTACTGTTTCAAACCATGGGCAATGACAGATGCAAGTTCAAAATAAATTGAGAAACCGTGAAAATAACTTGCTTATCGCTCTGACGCGACTCATTAACTTTCCAATATAAAAAATCGTGGGTATAGTTAGCATAGCAACCTAACCAGATTAGGAGGATGAAAACCTACTATGCTTGAAGTAAAATTATTCAGAGCATGAATATGATCTTTCTGAAATTTTTCCATGCGTCATTTTGCATGATGAATGACTCGTTTTACACAAAATAGATTTAAGAGAATAATTTTAGTTTTTAGCAAACGCATCTTTCATATGTTCAATAGGGAAGTTATATTATTAGACAAAGCTATTAAAAATCTCTCAAGAAATTAAATGAAAAATAACTTTGAAATAACGTGGAATTTAGAATTACCAACATTATGTCCATTGTAACTTTAGCAGCTGTAGTCACTAGGTTTTATTGTAATTTACTGTTTAATTCGCCGAAATGTAAAATGGCATCCTTAAATATTGCCTAGTGATAGATGTTTGTTTATCTGTTTGTGAGTGTATGTTGTCTAAGAGAGTTGAAGCGACGAATAGAGGCGAAATTTGCTACAGAGGTACTTCTACTTCCCGGAGGGTGCGAACATCAGCGATATTTTTTAAGAAATCGTATTGGTTTTTCAGTTATTGTGAGACCGAATAAAGTAATATATATTTCAAATCACACGCCATGGTCTGAAACAAGTTGAACAAAGGATTCAGGCGAATAAGTAAGATGTTTACTTCCACCTGGCCCCCGGCCTCTAAGCTAACTGCTCATAGGATAAGACGGGCGGTCTGGGTTTTCAACTTCCACCTGGTCCACGATGTTCACCAGGTAGACCAGGTTCATCCATTTCACTTGAACGATGTTTATGATCCATAAATTCACCAATTTGCAATGACATCAACAAGCTGGAGAGTCACAGTGTCAACTTAAGTGTAACCAAAGCTTCCGGGCTTGACCTGAAGAAACTAAGTCAAAATGGGAGCGTCCAATCAGGACAGCTGCTAAGCCATCACGCAAAGCAAGGTCAATTAAACACAAGGAAGGCGTCCCACAAGCAAGGTATAAAAATATTAAGATTACAGAACGGAAAGAAAGCACAAAAGATTGGAAATAATTTTCAAGAGATGAGGACGAGAAGCAGCAAAAGAAATAATGTTCGATATGACGAAAAATAAAGATTGAATGGTGAAAAGTCGAACACAAATTCGATCCCCCAAGTCAGAGGTGGATATGACATCTTACGGACGAATAGAGCGTTTCGAACGAAATTTGGTGCAAAAATTACAATCACTGAATAGTGGCAGCCTATTGATTTTACACACAACCGAATGTTCGAAATATTCCCAAATTTTTGAATGAAATTTTGAAAAAAACATCAAGAAATCAGAATCTTCAATAACGTAACGTTACGTAAGTAATCATTTCGCATGCAACTTTTCATTAGAAAACGATTGACATAAATTTTAGAACTCTATCACAAACAGTTCTCGAGATACTGGACTTTTTCAAATAAATTTATCAAAAGAAATCGCTTAAAATAAAAAAAATATTATCTATTGTGAAATATGTTCATTTATATAATACGATAAATGTGTTAATATTATTCTTGTGGATCTAGTTTGCACCATTCACCAGAGAAGATATTTCGTGTAATGTTTTTGTAATTTGACGCCTAACAATTCGTCAACAATCATTTCTATATAAGAAATGCTCTTCTCTCCGTTTGTCTGCAATGCTTGGCGATAAATTTCGCGAACTTGGCGGCTAATTTAATTAAATATACCCAACTTGGCGATATTTCACCTTATATTTATTAAAATATCGTTAAAATCGTTAACGAAAATGACGTCGAATTGATGAATTAATCATTAAAATATTTTAATATATAGACAATATTATTTTTTGCCGGTGCTATTAGTATTGATAATTGACAATTTAGATTTGCGCGAAATATAAGTTTATTGTTACGTCAAAACAGTTGTATATGTTGTCATCCGGAAAAGCTCCAAATATACTGTTCAAAATTATAAACATTGTTACGTATACCTTATACATAATGTTTTCACTGTGAAAGAAATAAACTCATTGCATTATACTCGTATACGGCAAGTCATTTGCTGCCCACATCAGATCTTTACTTTCTTTATACACATAGTATAATGTATAAGAAAAGCATTGTGACGGGGTCGAAAATTCGAATTCGAGCTTTCGACGGCAAAGTACGTTTCAAATATCCCTGATCACGAATCGAACATTTTTAAGGTTATCTCTCTCTGTGTGTGTGTGTCAGTGAGTCTGTTTAAACGATATCTCACGAACGAATGGAGCGATTCGAATGCAATTTGGTACAAAAATTACAATCCGTGAATACTGGAAGCCTATTGTTTTTAGGCACAATCAAATGTTCAGAATCCCCTAAATTTTCGACTGAAATTTTGAAAAAATGATCAAAAATTTAAAACCTCTAATAAAGTTACACAAATAGACATTTCTTATATAATTTTTCATTAGAAAACAATTGACGTAAACTTTAGAACGCTGGCATGAACTGTTCTCGAGATATTGCAGATTTTTCAAATAAATTTATCAAAAAATCCCATAATTAAAAAAGAAATATTAACTGCTGAGAAACATGTTCACTTTTCATATCTAATATCATGCGATAAATTTGATGACATCATTCCATTCTCGTGATTCTAACTCGTTCCGTTCATTAGAAAAGTTACTTTGAGTAATACTTTTGTATTTGAACGCTGTGGTGAGGTGGATTTTACACATAAATACAATAAAAGTTAAACACATAAATACATTAAAGATACTCACCACATAGTTCCACCAGGCTCAACCGCGTTAAAGTATAGTGGGGTCCGATTGGACCAAAGTACATTGCGTTTACTACAACAAAATAATCACTCCCATTTTTGTGGCCAACTACAATTTATTTATAGAACACATGAAATCTCAATTTTAAACATTAATATACAAATACACAATTACAAAAAAAGTTCCCAAATTACCTAAACTTGACCTCGGGGGGCACAGTTCATTTTGCATTAATTTGCATATTTATAAATTCCAAATTTGTAATTAATTACTTTTTGTTAAGAACACAATATGTATATTCAATTTTGCAAAAACTCCCATTTATCATAACCCTGCCCTTACACTATTGGATTACATCCGTTACTTAAACATTCATGTACACATTTTAAAATCAATATATAATTTCCATACCTTCATACATAGGACTCTCACTGAGTGCTGTAGCTGACCTCTGCACGTAGGAAAGGGTGGCACAATTAATTGAATGTTTATTAGTTCATTTATTCCGATGGTTCGTGGAAAACACTACCAGTCCGGGAAACCCTAGGTTGCATATCATCAGGTCACTAAAATTTATGCCAAGTATTATTTTGGAGATGGGCACACTGTCCACTTCCTTCTCCTCCTCTTAAACGATGGCTTAAGTCCCAGCGGCTCTTGAGTGAGCATGCGTACAGGCTTTGCCAAATATATACGTTTTCGTAGAGGTTCGTCTGCTGCTTAGGATCCCGGGATTGATGCTCCTCTATCACTCCATACACGCAGTGTTACAGTTACCACGGCTTAAATGCAGCTAAAGGAGCAAGGTCCTACACCGCGCCGTTTTGGTGGTAGAGCTGTGTTGCACTGCAACTAACAAAAACAAATTGACGATGGGCATACTGTTCACTTTCCTTCTCCTCCTCTTAATGCGGCTTAGACCCAGCGGCTCTTGAGTGAGCATGCGTACAGGCCCTTGCCTAAAGAGTGGAGAGCGTATACTTTATTTGTAGAGATTGACTGCTGCTTAGGAGCCCTGGATTGATGCTCCGCAAATTTCCGTGCACACAGCATTTACGTAACCACGGCTTAAATGCAGCTACAGGAGCAAAGGTCCTACCCGCGCCGTTTTGGTGGTAGAGCTGTGTGTACTGCAAGCAATAAAACATGACGACCTTCTTCCATTTTCTGGTCGAACTGGCCGAAGAAAATGCGCCCTCGCGCTGAGTTAGGCTCGGCTCGTCTTGGCTACGAGTCGGCATCTATACCGGACTCACTACGTCGGCTCCTCGGCAAAGACATTTGCCGCCCGAGATAGGAACCGCGGATGCCGGGTCAGAGATGCATCAAAAACACATGCCGGATCGGCTACACCGAAATACAAGTGCCCCGCACTTGGAGTGCTCTCTACTCGAGCTCAGAAAAGCAACTAACTATTTTTTACACTTCTAAAACTTTCAAACTTTACAAACAAGGGGAACGACACAAAACAGGGAGGAAATCCCCCCAACTCTCATTCGCTGTTCCCAAACGCTATAAAAAAGAGGAGGTCCAAAAATACTTCACCATTGGTCTAGAAGCGACGCTAATATTTTATGCGTTCCACTAAAATACAAGAACCAGAGGGCATACAAAACCAGGGTGGTCCAAAATACCGGACACCGACGCGCGCCACACCTGACAGGGCTATAAATTTTCAAAGATTTGTAGCTCAACTTTGACATTTTGCTGCAATTAAATCTCTGAATATTTACAATCCATGTCAGTGCGCACACAACCCAACGGCGCCAAAAAATCCCAATTCCGTCTGTGCAAAGGCCTAGCTATAAACATAAATCACAAAACATAGTATATATTTCAATATATTTACACCATTCCCTTTTTTCCCAGGGTTATGTATCAAAATATGTGAAAATATTGTCACAAACGCCAATAGTCATTTATCGGCTATAAGAATAACTTATTTCTCCATCCATAACGCTTGGCGAGATTTTGACGACTAATTTGGCGGAGTGTCGTCCACTTGATGACTTTTTTAATGTTGCCAAATTAAAGAAAATCTCACTAAACGGATAAAAATGACTCTAAATCAATGAAAATGAAGACTAATTGACGAAAATTCAATATCTTGGAAAGAATATAAGTATCTACTATAAGAATAACCTATTTTTTACTGTAAAAGTAGTAAATTCATCGCTTTATACAAGGAAAGTCATGTGCTGCCCACATCAGATTTTTTATTTTGATAATTATGACGCAAGTAGAACTAACCACTATGGAATAGGAATGTATGATAAAGCCAAGAGGAGAGTCCAGATACTTCTATTGGCATTTCTTTTAAAATGTGAGGGAAATGTCTCTACTTATCATCATCGGTACTACATTAATTCACACTAAATGTGTATGGGTGTCGTACATGATAGAGCACCAGAGCGGAGCGCTTTCAATCTAAGATATCAGCTTCTGGCACGTATCCTCATATTATGACATTAATTCATTGACCAATGGATGGAGTTTCTAGGTTTGGAATTCATTTACTAGCATTTTTGTCTAAGGCTCCTAATGTGACCATTTGATGTACATTTCAGTTTTAGTCAGTTTAGGGTAGCACTAAATGCTTGATGAATATTATAAATTTTTATAATAGTTAATTCTATGTAAAAATTTCTGGTAGATAAAACGTGAGTATAAATATCTTGTAATAAATATCTTTAGTAACGAACTATATTTTCTGTAACGATCTTTCTCTTCATTTTCTGCCTCACAAGAGTGTCTTAAGGAAGCCTAGCAAAATCTGAAATGGGCGTCGATAAGATAAGTTCAATCAGAAGACACCCGGAAATTTTTCTTGTCTGTTTCTGAAAGCATCTACGTATTTTGGGGAAAGATTCGGTTCTTCGGTCAGGCGTTAAGTCAATTCCATCTATTTATCTTTAACGGAAAATAACTGCATGAAAAACAGATCAGCAGATACTTGCTTCAGATGGGTGTTCTCTTGATTGGTTTGTGGAAATATTTTATTGGAAGATATTTTTATTGGAGACAAAATATTTTTTACTTTACTTATATACATAATATATAAGGAAAGTATTGTGATGGGTTCAAAAATTCGAATTCGAGTTTTCGACGGGAAAGCACGTTTCAAGCATCCCTGATCACGAATCAAGCATTTTTGAGGTGATGTGTGTGTGGGTGTGTGCGTCAGTGAGTCTGTGGAGACGATATCTCACGAAAGAATGGAGCGATTCAAATGAAATTTGGTACAAAAATCACAATACGTGAATACTGGAAGCCTATTGTTTTTATACATAATCGAATGTTCAGAACCTCCCTAAATTTTTGAGCGTAATTTTGAAAATAATCATCAAAAAATAAATACCTTTAATAAAGTTATGCAAATTGACATTTCTTATGTAACTTTTTCTTAGAAAACAATTGACATAAACTTTAGACCGCTAGCATGAACCGTTCTTGAGATATTGCATATTTTAAAAATAAATTTATCAAAAAATCCCATAAATGGAATAAAATCTATCAGCTGTTGAGAAACATGTTCACTTTTCATATGTAATATCATGCGATATATTGGGTGACATCATTCTCCTGGATCTAGCTCGTTCCATTCATGAGAAAAAGTACTTTGAGTAATAACGCCAATAATCATTTGAACGCCAATAATCATTTATATGCTATAAGAATAACTTATTTCTCCGTCCATAATTCTTGGCGAGATTTTGGCGACAAATTTGGTGGAATGTCGCCAACTTGGATACTTTTTAAAATGTTGCCAAATTAATGAAAATCTCGCCAAATGGTTAAAAATGACGCTAAATCAATGAAAATGACAACTGATTGACGAAAATTCAATATCTTGGAAAGAATATAAGTATCTACTAGAAGAAAAAACTTTTTTTTTACTGTGAAAGTAGTAAATTCATTGCATTATATAAGGAAAGTCATGTGTTGCCCACATCAGATTTTTTACTATTGCTTTTATGAAAATATTTTCTTTGAAACGTCTATCTCAGGATCTGCTATTGATAGAGCTCAGTATGATGACGGATTTGAAATCAGCATCAAATTCCGAAAGAGAATGCAGATGTGGGGGGTGGGGGGTGGGAGGGGAATTAATTACTAAAGATTTTCAATTTCCAGTTCAAAAATAATTCTTAAAACATATTTTGTTAAGATTGGCTATAGCTAGAGCTTTGATGATGACTGAAATGAATTCAGTATTAAATTACGGAGGAGGTAGGCGGTTTACTAAAGATTTCCCATTTCTGCTTTTTTAACATCGTGCAGAGTCCACTTCCACAATAAGGGCTTGCAATTTCGTTTCAACGGTAGAGTGTCGGCTGTCCAGTTCGAAGATCTGAGTTCGATTGCTGGTTGTGACAGCAAGGTTCTTTAGAACGTGTTTCAAAACATTCCTTTGAAACATCTATTTCTCAGAATTGGCCATAGATACATATTAGATGACGACTGACTCAGCGCGAAATTCCACAGGAGTTGGGATTCACTAAGGATTTCCGGTTGTAGGGATGTTTCTTCCGGTTTTTTCGAAATCTCGTACAATGGCAGTGCGAAATAAGTAGGGAAAAAAGTTTCTTCAAATGTGAACATTTGCCAGCTTATGAAGGCTCCTTTATATATTTATTTGATTTCCATGAAAATTTATAGATTTTCTTCACCAATCTCTTTCTGTTCACCGATATTTTATCCATCAAATTCATTTTCCAAATTCAATTTCTCTTTCTTTCCGGACATGTTTTTGAAATACAAGTGAGTCTAAAACTTTCCTAAATTTTACACATATACTGCACATTCATATAATTATTGAACATGACTCTTGAGTCTAAGCAATACATAGATAGATCGGTACGTGAAATGTTGAGCAAATAATATGTAAAAAGTAGAGGATCATTCCGAAGGATCCTATTGAAAATTTAAATTATTGAGAAATTTATCAGACAGACCATAAAAGTGATGTTAAAATTTAAGAAATTTTTAAGTCTTCAATAGCAAATCCCTGCTAAATGAGCAGATATCGATTTTATTTTTCTTTTGCTGCTATTATTCAACAGTGTCTGTTAGTTCTTAACCTGGCCTTCTAAGAGACTTTTAACATCAGTAACAATATTCCAATAATCTGGTTAATAAATTATAGTGACACTATATTTCTCCTAGTTATGATTTGGCTATGCCTAATTTATTTTTTTAGCTTTATTTACATTTTGTCAATTAGTTTATTTTTATTGTTTTTATTTCCATTTTGCCAATTTTTTATTTTATCGTTATGACTTTTGCGTCCATTTTCCTAGTTTTTCTTCCTCTTTCGCATTACTAGATGTCGCTACCAGTTCTGTATTTAGACTATCTCCACCACGTGTTAAGGGGACAGTGGTCGTTGAAACTTTTTTTATTTATTTATTGACTTAGAAACATGAAAACCTGTATAAATATTCCTCTTAACATTACTATATAAAATACCATTAAATTTTTATCAATTTTGGATTTTTTTAATTTAATTTTTTTAACGAAAATTTAAAAATGCTCTTTGCGTTCCATTTGTTCACATTTTTGATTAATTTTACATTATGATAACTTAAAAACACATTATGAAACAAATTTGTGTATTCATTTTTAAATCCCTTAGAAAGTTAATTTTTTAAAAACATTTCACTGCATTAAAACTCAATTTTCATAAAAATGTCGCATTTAATTAGGTTCTTATTCACTTTTAATTACCTTAATAAAGTCCAATTATAAAATGCATACCCAGTTTCATTAAAAAGTATGAAAGGTGTCTTCTTGCCAAATTTCATGCATCTCAAACAAAAATTAAGACTTTATATACGTATATATATATATATACGTATATAATCTAACTTTTAGAATATTAAACTAATATTATAGTAAGAAAGCATTATAGTATTTAAAGGTCCATGATTTGTTTACAAATTTTAAATGCTTATAATTTCATAAAAAATCATCATAGGTACTAGCGGTTTTTTGCACCTGCTGCAGTTAAATGTGTAGAATAATGTTATATATTAAAAAAAAGGAACTCTTTTTTTAGTCGATTTTTTCTCATTTCAACGTCCACTTGTCCCCTTAAGCTCATTTGGTGTGGAAGTGATCCTCTTGCTTACACTGAAAATTTATATATTGTATGCTCCAAATGATCATCTGCATTTTACATTTTATTTACGAATTTATTTATTATAAATTTATGTAGTATTTACGCATTTATTTATTGTAATATATTTATTTTAGGCATTTATATATTTTTATTTACACCCAAACCGCTCTCAAGAGAAAACTGTTGGCAGTCTTATTTGTGTAATTACATTTCAGGATACGTAATACATTTTTTCCATTTTTCTGCCTCAAGAGGTTCACATAGGCGTACCATAATCTGCAGTAGACGAATCTCCGATAAGAGCAGTTCAATCGGAAGGCATGAAAAAACTTTGCTCGTCTGTTTTCGAAAGCACCTGCGCATAAAGAAGATCTGCGGATAATTACTAAAGATAAGTATTTTCTTGATGTGTTAGGAACAACCATTTCTGTTGTAGAAGAAGAATAAAACTGAATGAAATTAACTCGTTTCGTTTGAAAAAGCAAAATCTGATGTGGGCAGCACATGACTTTCGCTACACAATTCAATGGCTTTAATTCTTTCACAATGAAATAATAGTGTGCAAAATCCACTATGATGTGTATTAAATTAATATGACGTAAATTAAAATTTGGCACTTTTGGCAACTTTTATAAGTCTAAAGTGATCAATTTATACCCAAATGCTAAATTTTTATTAAAATGCAATTACTACGTAATTAATATTACATATTAAGGTAATACGTAACGCAATATATCTTAATACGTATAATTAAGGTAAATGACTACTACAGAATACTGGGCTTCAAAATCTAAAAATATAAAGAGTATCTTCTTTCGTGAATGGAACGAACTAGATCCACGAGAATGATGCTAATAGATTTGTTGCATAATATTGCATATTGAAAGTAAACCTATTTGATAATATTTAATTCTTTTCAATTTTATGTAGGTTTTTGCTAAATTTATTTGAAGAAATATGCAATATCTCAAGAACTGTTCATGACAGCATTCTAAAGTTTGTGTCACTTGTTTCCTGATGAAACATTACGTATGAGATGAATAAGCAGTGTGAAAAGTTCTAATTTTTTAATGAGTGTTCAAAAGTTCATTCGATAAATGAGGGGTGGGGAGAGTTGCCCGAACATTTGATTGCGTTTGAAATCAAGAGGATTCTTGTATTCATTGATTGTGATTATCCTGCCATATTATTTTCGAAACGCTTCATTCATTGTTCGTGAGATATCGTGTTCACAAACTCACGAAAACACACACACGTTGAAACTATCCGGCCGTCCAAATAGATGCTCAAGTCCTCAGGACGAGCCGGACGGTCTGAGTCTTCAACACGTTGAAACTATTACAAACACGCACAAACTATTATACACACTCACAAACTATTACACATACACACACACTCAGGGCGCGGTAGCCCATTGGTTAGCGCGCTGGAGTTGCACTCGGTAGGCCCGGGTTCGATTCCAGCCACTGCCAAAACTGCCGCCGTGTTCATTCGGAGTACGATCACGTTAAACATGTGGGTCCGAATGTCCTTCCGAGAGGTTGGTGGTAGGGGAAGGATGGTACGGTCCCTGTGGATGCCTCCCCCACTGGGTTCCGGTCTAAATTGGGTGGCACTTCCCGACCGTCCAAACAGTTACCTTACACCTTTCTGGTAGGTCGGACGGTCTGGGTTTTAACAACAACATACACACTCACAAAGTATTACACACACACAAACTATTACACACACACAAACTATTACACTCACACAAGCTATTACACATACAATTATATATACACATACACACAATAATACACACATACAAAGATACATATGCACACACAAACATACATACACACTAACATACATATACACACACTGGCATACATAAACATACACACTAACATATATACACACATTAACAAACATACGCACAAACATCGCCGCAGAATCGTTCGATTCGAGTTACAGGATGCTTGAAACATGATCTTCCACCGAAAACTTGAATTCGAATTTTCGACTCCGTCATAATACTTTCCCCCCCCGGCCACTCAAATTGCTCGTGTCCTAGGGCGAGTCGGATGGTCTGGGTTTTCGATAATACTTTCCCTGTGCAATATCCTCGTACAATATAGTTATATACACAATAATACACACATGCATACACACTAACATACATATACACACACTGGTATACATATACATACACACTAACATCACACACATTAACAATTCTAATAGAGAAGTTTTCTAAATCTTGTATATAGGGAAATAATTCATGTTTTATGGTATTCAAAATATGTAAATGTATTCCAAATTTGAATTTCCTATTCAGTTACAATTCTTTATTTGCTTTCATTATATTATCCGTAAGAAATGTAAAAAATTCACGACAAACGAATCGAATAAGTTTATATTTTTCCGTTATTTTACACATTATCTTAATGGATACACAATATCATAGCATTGGTTTTCCATTTAAAACATGCTCAAATAATCGGAAAATAGTTCATCTGTGAGTTTGACATATACCTTCCATTTATGTTTCTAATCAATTCTTTCACTTTTATTCTCCATTATGTTTATTTTTTAGGGAGCTAAGATCGTTTTTATATAGACTGCCATTTTTAAATTGCATTTTTTAGAAAGCTTCTCTATTGCTTTTAATTTATACTCTCTTTTTAAAGATAAATTCTACCTTCATAAATTTCATTAGCAGTTTTAAAGTAATTTAAATAAGAAATTTCATATTTAATGTTTAACTGTTTCTCCTTTTGCCTTTATGAAGATGGTTGTTCCTTTTTTGCCGCTTACATGGCGTTCGTTCGTTTTGCCTGCTTTTGTGTGGTCGTAGATAAACGATGAATTAATTAGCTTATAATTTTTGAAATTTTTGCTTTCTTCATTGGTTATGTTCATTGGTTATTTTTCCAAGTTTTTGCAGTTTTGATATTTTTAAGCACTTGAAACTTTTTTAGTAGTTTGTTCTTCTATTTAGTTCCTTTCGGAAATTTTAGGTTTAATCCCTAATTGTTTTCTAATTTGACTTTAGGATGATACTTGCTCGCCTTTTGTTTTTTTGGATGATATTTGTTCATTTTGCTTGCTTTAGGGCATGCTTATAGAGTCGAGGTTGTCCATGAATCTATAATAATAAAGGAAGAGGTCTGTTTGTTTTACTGTTTGTGTCGTCTGTAGAAATTTTTTTAAACTACGTACGAACATGAAATTTGGTAAGCAGCTATTTCAAGATCCGGCCGATACGCCTTAGCGATACTTTTTAAATTCGAATAAGTTTACTGGTTATTTAAAGTTGAAAATACTTAATCGGTCACGGCAGGTTTGTACCTCCTTTAATTGAGCGGTTGCCTATGCCGCCATCTAGTGCTGCCATACTAAACTTAAAACTACGTCATTCGTTAATAAACTTTAATGTTTGCATTTAATGGTGCGCATTCGATTACGCAGAACTAAGGGATATTTAAAATAATTGAAGTTTATATAA